>JAVKPL010015234.1:12500-97458 GCA_032173675.1 Gastrolobium villosum | reverse complement strand
ACACATATAACAATAGTCCACAAGTTTCCCTACAAAACTGGTTAAAATGTAACACCCCGTTGAACCGGTTTGTTATGATATTAAGCGCAGTTACAATCACATTAGTGCAATTAAAATCCGGTTAAATTTTTCTTTTAAAGCAAGCCGAATTAAAATTACCCAATTGCGTGACCATAACCATAGTGCATTGCGGAATAACATACTTAAAGCTTAATACCATACTTTCATTTCATTTATTACGGTCTCCATTTGCCCATAATATTATAGGATTTTTCATTACTTACGCGTGGGTTCAAACCGCGCTCAAATCGGAGCACCGTAGCCCAAGTTATGAGGTTTTTACGAAATGGAATGCTGAATTTCCCAGGACCCCTACGCTTCAAGCGTGGATCCCACGCTTCGAGCGTGGACAGTCAGAAGGTGGGCGCTCCAAGCGTGGATCCCACGCTCCAAGCGTGGACATTCGGGAGCAAGCACCCAAAACAGGGCAGTTTGACCTACCTGTGGTGTTTTAACCATAACTTGAGTTATACTTATCCAAATTACACAATCTTGGTCTCTATGGAAAGCTAAGAAACATATCTACAACTTCCATCAAGACACAAGGATCCAAATCTATCGTATAGGATACGAAAATTAGACCACAAGACAGGGTATCTTTGTTTTGGATTGGTTTTCCAACCTAACGGTCTTCTTTCACCTAATTTACATCATATAATCCTTTCAATACATGAATTCTAGTCTCTCTAGATACTCATACACAATAGAGGCATACATATCATTTCATCATATATGCAAATACCCAGTTTCAATTATAAATTATGGGACTTAGCTACAAAACACTATGATCACTACTTGGCTCCCATCAACAAAAGAGATACCAAAGGGGATGAGCATAGGCTAAGTCCAACCAATTAAACATAGCATGCATATAACAAATGACTCTCATTTACAATCTTGTACATATGAATTACAAAATAGCATGCTTAATCAAATGACCCTAAGTCTTCCTATGTCCATTTACTTCAAGTATGGCCACTTGCCATCAGAGGCTCCTGCAGCATCTTTTCCTGAAAGGGGGTCCCCAACCACACGGGGTGAGATATACGAATATATCCAGTAAACCAGGGGTCCTTGGAGCATCTCTCCACCCCATAGTTCAATAACAGTGTAATAACAATGACAATAATAATGCAGCAAATACATATTCATGCAAGTGTACAAAACATCTCCAGGAGAAATCCCTCGAGCTCTCGAGCTGTCCTAAGGATACTCAGATGCAAATAGTCCTACTGGCCAGCTAAACTACCAAGTATGATTTACGCATCGTCATGCAACATACCAACATAGGGAAACACCATCCTATGTCACACCAAAGCATGCAAATACGTATAACAAAGCATTACAATATTTCATTGCATTTATATACAACAACACACCATTACCCGTTCAGGGCTTGGTGGAACAATAAAGGGAATTACACCCAAGGTCCGAAGGCTTACCTCAAAGCTTCCAACTAAACCTTTGTTCTTCACCAATCTTCACAACACAACATTAACTTCAAGGAGCTAACCGAGCTCCATAGCTTGCTCCAACGGTTGGTTATTCACGGTTGGTCCAAATGCCTCAATCCTAAGCATCACATGGACAATATCAACAATCAACCCAAACCAAACCATTGATTACACCAACAAGCCAAACCATAGTCAAATGCATAATTTTATAATTTTCCAAACAAAATCATATGACTATATAAACTTATTTTCACCGATTAAATGTCATTCCTAGCATTTTTCTCAACATACTCTAGGCCTCAATCTTCCTAGAACATAGCCCATTTACTCACATAACCATAAACCCCAAAACACTATTCATCCAAAACCTAAATCATGGATTCTTCATGAAAATAGAGTTCAAGGGATGAAATCTTACCACCAAGTGTTGCACAATCAAGGGGTGAGGGTTCCTCAAGCTTCCATGGAGGTAGAAACCAACAAATCTCTCAATTTCTCCACATGGTTCGCAACTTTGAGAAGAAAAATCTCAAACCACACAACTCCCCACCAAGACCCAAGCTAGGATTGTGAAAGAGGGAAAGATTTGGAGTGGTTTAGGCTTTGGAATCACTCAAAACCATCAAGGTTTGCATACTCTAGGGTTTTCTCCCTTTCCTCTTCTCTCCTCCCTTCTCCTTCTTTTCTTCTTCTTTCTTTCTCTCTGCGCAGGAGTTCGACGGGTAGGGGAGGGAAATTTGGGTTCTTTAAGTGACTTTGGTCACTTACATAGGTTAAGTGACTTAAGTCGTGTATTAACTCATCTATCTATTCAACTCCATTAATTACCAAACTTTACCCAACAGTCTGGAATATTTTTCTAGGAATATTTCTACTTCCATTTTTATATTTTGGGTACTTTTGTCTACACCCATTTATGCCCCTTAATTTTTTTACAGAGTACACTTTTTACCTCAAAAGTGACCCCAATTAATTTTATAAGGGAATTTACTTATTTTTACTCACTAATACATGCTTAATTATCTAATCACATGTATTTTTCTAATTAATTATATTGGGCTATTATAATTACTACTAAGAAAGAACTGCCAGAGCATGCAAAAGAATCACTACAGTATAATAATGTGAATACTTTATATGGTGTTGGTGAGCATGCAAAACAATCACTACAAATTTTTTAGGCTGAAGCCAGGTGAGTCCAATGAAGACAATAATATACCATTGACGGATAAAATTCATGAAACTCAATGTGATTCTAGTGCTGCGAGACGGGTTGAATCTCCAGATCAGAAGGGTGATTTCTCTAATGATTTGATTAATGCAATGAAAAGAATTGAATCTCGCATTTTGGCTTTGCAACTTTGTTCAAATTTGATGGATTCCACTAAGAACAGTGCAGGTCAACGTACTATGCACAAAGTAGCAAATTTAGATAATCCTGTAATACAGAGAAAAGATGGGGCTGCAGAAAGTCAGTTGAGTTGTGGAAGGTCTCTCTTGGAAGGACATACGTTAATGAATCAGAAGACAGGTAAAGTAAGTTGCAAGGGTGAAAATTTGATTTCTGCAAATGCATTTGAGGAACCCTTTTTAGCTGGAAATGAATCGTTGAATCAGAGTCAGGTGGCATGTCAAAATCTTGGGCTTCATAATAGTGCAGAATCTGCAAAGAGTGTTGATATACCAAAGCGGATTGGTAACCAGTTGGTATCAGGAGGAGAGGAGTTGAGAAGTCGGAATAGGGTTCAACCTTCAGCACAAAACATGGCCATGTTAGATAGAGTTATGTCATTGAATAAGTTAGTTAGTGGTGACACCCATTTTGGGAGTCAAGCTAGTGAGTGTATTCAAGGTTTGAGGGTCCCATTAAATCAAGATGATCTTACCAAGAAGCCTTCCCTGTTAGCTGGTCAAACAAATAGGGAAAGTTTGGTCAGAAAAAATCCAATGGCTTGGTCAAAGACTGATCAGAATCAGAAGGAAAGGATTCTTGAATCTTCATATGCACAGAAATTAGTGGAATCCACGTCCATTGTTTCCAGGAGACAAAAGCCACCACCTCATCAGATGATAGTAAGACCAACTCTATTGGACCAGAGGTCCAGTGAGATTAAGGTGAATTCCCATCAACACAAAGACTGGCCAGTTTTGGAGAGGAGAGGAACTCGTGAGACTGTTCTTGCTGAACCTTGGAGGAGTAAAGCTCAAACTCTCACCCTTCTTCCAACTGGACTTCTCAGCAAGGCAGTGCCAGTAGTAGTAGTGTCTCTAAGGACTACTCTTTGCAAAGTGGGACACAAGATGAGTTTTCTGGTACTGGTGAAGTATTCTCCCCCTAAAGATGAGGACTTTGGAAAAAGGACTCAGATTCCTGAAATGTAACATCCATAGAAACAAAATATTTCCTACTACCAGGGTGATAACACTTGTAGCCATTCTTATCAGGAATATAACCAAGAAAGACACATTTAATAGCCCTAGGGTCCAACTTACTGCGATGATGTTTATGAACATGAACAAAAGCAACACACCCAAACACTGAAATATGTGTTTTATACTTTGATAGTTTGATATTTTGATTAGATTGTGTAATATTGACTTGTGGATATGTAATTGGTTGAATTATGTTAAGTATATTTCGAGTCTTTGGTGATTGGTAGTTTGATTTTTTTTGAATTTTTCATATAGAATATATATTATTTTTTTAATATGTAAAACTGGGTCAGCGAAGTAATCCCACGACCTCCCAGTTGAACTTGTGACCCCTGACCTCGGCCGAGTCAATGGGTGGGCCGAGTTTCTAAACGCTGATTGCATGTCTGCTGTAGCATCGGATAACATGGAGAGGAAAAGTTCATCGTCCAAGTGTTATGTTGGAACATCCTAGACCTGAATTGTTAGTAATGCAAGAAATACAATTGAATCCCAATGTATGTATAAATCTAACAGTGAAATTGCAGCCTTCACATGATGTCACATACAATTCTTATTATTGTGGGAAATCATTGAAGATGTCTACTCCTTTTTCATTAAATGAAGATATCTTATATTGATTCGTTACTAGAGCAATGGATTGTTTGTTATGTGCTTGAATCAGACATGAACAATAGCATCACCGAATACCATGCTAGTCCTGTTGCTTAAATAATTAGGCCGTAGAGATTTTTAGTCCATCTATTGTTTATTGACTAGCTGGGTGACACAATTAATTCTATACTTCGTAAGGACTGATACCTTGCAATTCGGAAAATAGCTTAGTGTAACATTGAGCAGAGTTTATTATCCGTCCAAAAGAATGTAGAATGCATCATTAATTATTTTGGTTCCCAAATCATTAAATCTATTAGTGCATGTTCTTTTTGTTCTTTCTTAATGAATTGCAGGCTGCTTCTTATCAGTTTAATGGAATAACAGAACTCTTGATGGTTTTAGTCAGTGTTACTGTGAACCAAAATCCTCTGCAATTTACTTGGAAGTAGTTATTTCTTAGTTTTCTTTTTTAAATTCTTATAGTTTATATAAAACCTGAACATTTGCAGCATTAACAAAGTGTCAGATTTGGAGTCAGCTGGATCAAGGCTTCTGAGACAATTTGTCTGTCGGAGTTTAGTGAAGAGTATTTGTTGACTGATAAAGAAGATAAATTATGGTGTAGTAAGTAAATGTTTGTTGATTTTTGTTGTGTTTCATTTGGTAATTGCGAGCTGGATGTTTTCCTCATTGTTGTTTCAAGCCAGTTACAATGGCAGGCTCTAATGAGTATTTGACTATTACAAGGGTTGAAAACCAAGTGGAGGAAGGGGGTAATCAAAGATGGGAGGGATAAAACTTGGAATTGAATACCACTTGTTTGCTGCGTGTGTGAAAAGTTTGAGACATCTTATATTTAGTATTTGATATTTGAAAAAAAAAAAAGAATAATGTTGTAGGAAAGTTATTAGGTTATGTTATAGAGATAGAGGTTCTGAGACCACACTTGTTTTCAAAAAAACAAAAAAATAAAATAAGTGTGGGTCATACAATCTGTATTTCTATAACATAACCTAACAACTTTCCTATAACATTATACTTCTATTTTTCTTGATATTTTATATAATTGATTTGATGCTCTATCTTTACTTATGCTTTCGCTTTTTGTTCGATTATCAGAAAGATTTTTCAACGTACAAGCTTCTTTTTTTTTTTGTTTTTTTTTTTTTTCAATTTTGTATTGTTATCTCGAATTGTGGCCTTCTCTCCCCATGAGAATTTGTTTTTCATTTGAAAATGGGTAGAAATGAAGTTTACTATAAATTACTACAAAATCATAATTTTTTAAGGAGGATAAAGTAAAATAAAAACATAGAAAAAATTTGATTTTAATAAATTGAAATAAAATATGAGGATAATTCAATTTTTTATAAACATGATAAATCTGTTTTGTAAGTGAAGTTTTTGTTATATGATAAACTAATTCAATGTTACAAAGATAATTATAAAAAGAATTATCATTTTGTCATTTTGTTTATGCAGCAACGAACTAATGTGTAATTGAATTGCTACTTTACTTTTATTTCACAAAAGATATTTTTGTTATTAATATGGATTTAATGTTTCTCATGTCCTAGGAGATATAACTCTTATACATGCATAAAAGTAGGGGTGAAAGTGGGTTGAGCTGGGCCAAGCCTTGCCCCGAGAAGTCCAAGCCTACGACAAAAAAATTCTATTCGGCCCGGCTCAAGCCTATTACAAGTGTAACTGTTAGCCTGACTTGGCCCGTTTATAAAAAAAATAAATGGCTTGACCCAGTCCACTAGCCTGTTAATTTTTAACTTCCAAATAGAACCATGAATCAAATTTACAAAATACTCAAATTTTGTTAAAACCAAAAATCATAATTTCAACGTTTAAATAAAATCATGAATCACAACAAAATTCATACGATCTATATTCTTTATCATTTATTTCATAACTTAAATTTTTTTTATCACTTGTTCCGAGTTATTCATAAACTTCACTTTTGGTGCTATATTCTTTTTTATTTTTTTAGCTATTTTAATTTCATTTTCTTTTTTTTTCATATTTATTTTTAGTTATCTTTTTATTTTTTATTTTATTTTTTTGAACCAGTTCTATTTAAAATTGATTCATAATTAATTCTGAACAAGAATAAGAAAAAATAAATCAATTTACTTCTTCAAATTGAATTATTATTTTCAATTCAATTTAATATAGTAAAGAAAATCAAACTAAATTAAATTAGGGTTTTATAATTTTCATATTAAATAAGAATTAAAATCTCATGTTATAGAGATAAAAATATATGAGACCTATCTATTAAAAAAAATTATATATAGAACTTATGTCAAGCACAAAAATCGAAAGAAAAAATAAATTCTCAAGAGTTATAAAACCGATTAAATTATACGCTTAATAAAGTTTTATATGGGGTGTATAATTGAGGAAGAAGACCTATTTCTTAGTCTGTGCACATGCACTTGTGCTTGGATCACGAAATTCAAGGCTCATTTCACGTGCATAAAGTTAAAAGGGTCTCAATTTTCTAGGTGACAAATTGATTACCCTACCAACAAGAAATATTTTTATAGAATGACAATGGAAAAATAATAGAAATGGGTCCTGGGAAGCATCGTAAGTAAGGATTTGAGATCCAATCTAAGGATTCCTTCCACATGTTGAGTTAATTAAAAACACTTTTTAAAAGCAAGAGGCACTTTCTTAGTTGGGTAGTTTCTGACTGTGTTGTTTATCGTAGCTACAAAGGAAACAAATATTGGTCTAAACACCTTTCTGGTAGCTAGAATTTCTACACATCTCTTTGGGGGCATCTTGGAAGTTTGATTATCATGGCACAACTATCACCATCTTCTTCCTTCACCTATGATGTCTTTCTTAGTTTTCGAGGAGAAGATACACGCTTTGGCTTCACTGGTAATCTCTACCGTCAACTCCTTCAGCGGGGAATCCGCACCTTCATTGATGACAAGGAACTTCAGAGAGGAGACTCAATCACACCATCACTTATCACCGCTATTGAAGATTCCATGACTGCCATCATTATCTTCTCTAAGAACTATGCATCTTCCTCTTTTTGCTTACATGAACTTGTCAACATCATTGCCTCCATCAAAGATAAGGGTCGCTTTGTTTTGCCTGTTTTTTATGATGTGGATCCTTCTGATGTGCGGCATCAGAAACGTAGCTATCAAGAAGCATTTGCTCTTCATGAGGAGAGGTTGAAGGATGACGCTGTGAAGCTCCAAATATGGAGGATGGCGCTGCGTCAAGCAGCTGAATTGGTTTGGTCCTGGCAGCAGAGTCATCATTACCACTCGGGACAAACATCTGCTAACACAGCACGAGGTTGAAAAAATATATGAGGCATATGGGTTAAATGAGACAGAAGCTTTTGAATTGTTCAGGAGGAATGCTTTCAAAAATAATGTAGCTCATGCAAGTTTTGAGGATGTTATAAACCGTGCAGTAACTTATGCTTCTGGCCTTCCACTGGCTTTGGAAGTAATAGGTTCCTACTTGTTTGGAAAAAGTATAGAAGAATGGAAATTTGCATTAGATGGGTATCAAAGGATTCCAAATAAAGAGATCCAAAACATACTTAAAGTAAGCTTTGATGCTTTGGAGGAAGAAGAGAAGAGCGTTTTTCTTGACATTGCTTGTTGCTTCAAATGGTGTCAATTGGTGGAGGTTGAAGATATACTTAATGCTCATTATGGTAATAATTGCATGACATATCACATTCGAGTGTTGGTTCAAAAATCTCTCATGAAGATTAGTTCGTATGGTGAGGTGACACTACATGACTTGATAGAGGACATGGGTAAAGAAATTGTCCGACAGGAGTCACCTAAAGAGCCCGGTAAACGCAGTAGATTGTGATTCCATGAAGATATAGTTCAAGTTCTAGAAAACAATATGGTGAGTAAGACTGAGATGATTGATTTTGTTTGTCATCTTGAGTCTTGATTTATCTCTTTAACGATTACATGCTCATTGCAAGCCATTTATTCTTTATTTCCGATCTTTTGATGACCATATCAATTCTCAATTTTTTCTCTTTTGTAAATTTCTCTAAATATTTTTTGTGGCTGACTGTTACTTTTTGTGTTTCTAAAGGGAACTAGTAATATTGAAATCATATGTCTACATTTCCCAAATTTCGAAGATGTAGTGAAGTGGGATGGAAAGGCCTTCAAGAAGATGACAGGGCTAAAAACACTTATTATTTTAAATAGTCAATTTTCGGAAGGTCCTAAACAATTTCCAAACAGTTTGAGAGTGCTAGAATGGTGGGGATTTCCTTCACAGTCTTTACCATCTAATTTTCTTCCAACGAGACTTGCCATACTCAGGTTACCTGAGAGTTCCATAATGTCACTCGAGTTGGCCAAGTTACCGAAGGCAAGTATAATAGGTTATTTTCTGTGATTGTATATATCAATAAATTCATATTATGATTATTTATTTGATTCTTGTTTCATTCTCTTTTTTCTTTTTCTTTTTCATTTTCAGAAGTTCGTAAATTTGAGAAGTTTGAGTTTCTCGCGTTGTAAATCTATAAAAAAGATACCTGATGTATCTGGTGTCCCAAATTTAGAAGAAATATCACTTGGATACTGTCACAATTTAATTAAAATTCATGAATCGGTTGGATTCTTGGATAAACTTAGAATCTTGGATGCTTCTAGTTGCTATGAGCTTAGGAGTTTTCCACCTTGCATCAAGTTGACCTCTCTTGAAGTACTGAAACTATCATATTGCAAGAGTCTTGAGAGTTTTCCAGAAGTATTAGGAGAGATGGAAAAAATAACAGAGCTTTGTTTAAATGGCACTCCCATAAAAAAATTTCCATTTTCAATTCGAAATCTTACTCGGCTACAAAAGGTGGAACTCCTTCCACATGGAGTGGTTCGGATAGAACTCTCAAGCAGCATTTTCATGTCACCAGAACTTGAGAAGTTGGTAGTTTGGCAATGTGAAGGTTTGCAATTATCTGAACAGGATGATAGCAAAGAGAAACTCAGCTCAAACGTGAAAATTCTCGGTCTCATTAACTGCATGATGTCAGATGAATCCCTTCAAATAGGTCTTGCTTGGTTTGCCAACGTGAAAGAGTTAGACCTGTCTAATAGTAATTTCACATTTCTTCCGGCATGCATCAAAGAGTTCCACTTTTTGAGGAAACTGTACTTGGATAATTGCAATAATCTTCAAGAAATTGGAGGAATTCCAACCAACTTGGAATTTCTCTCTGCCAAAAATTGCACATCCTTGACTTCCCAGTGTAGAAGCATGTTAATGAATAAGGTTCCTATTTTATTAAGTTTTTGATTTTATATTTGATATTCGCATTGATTTGCTAAATCCATGAAATTATACATAACTAACAGGAATTGCACGAGGCTGGAGGCAAGATGATTTTTTTTCCAGGAACAAGCATTCCAGAGTGGTTCGAGCACCAAAAGAGGGGACAATCAATTTCTTTCTGGTTTCGCAACAAATTCCCTGCCATGTCTCTCTTTCTTATTGCTGAATCAGATCCCTACATGATCGTCAATGGAAAGAGATATTTTCCATTTAATATTCTGAGTCGTTCTGGCAGGATCCCAAATGATCATATAGTAGTAATTTCTGATCTAAATCAGATATTCTTTGATAAGGATAAAGTGCTTTTAGAAAATGAATGGAATCATTTGGAGCTTTCTATTAATATGAATGATCGACTTGGAGGGAAGCCCACCCATCCGTTGTCGAGCTTACATATTGGATTCCACGCATTCAAAGAAAAAATGTAGCATGGAGGATATCCGATTCAACGACCCTTATATCAGCATGTTGCTAGTAGAAAAGCATAGACTGGACACGCTAGTTTCTCAGATGCAAATAAGTAGCACCACCAACAGTGTTCGAGGTAAATACTAAACATGCTTGTGCCATTTCTTTCAAACTTAACATCCATATATATTTTGGTCCTTTACGGCAATGCAAGTAACCAGAAAACGAGTCATGATGCAGTCATTACTATTTTTAATGCTTTTGAAAAATATAAATTATTTCAAATAGGTTTTTAAGTAATACTATAAGAGAAATTGAATGCTATTAGATTATGAATTAATAAGAAAATGTTATTTGTGAATTTTAATTTAACGAGTATGTTTGTAAGCTATTTTGACTTAACAATTTGAAATAACTTATTCAACTAAATTATCGAAATTGGCTGTGGAATTGCATCAAGAAAGACATAAAGAAGGTCATTAGGATTGGATTTGGAAAATGAAGCCGGTCAGTCTTTTTATCATGCAACTTCAAAAGTGGTTTTCAATAATGTCAAGCTTGGCTAGTGACACCATTAATGTCGGAGGTAAACAATTTGGTCACATTTATTTCTCCTTATGTTATGATTAACGTAGTAATTTTATGCAGAGATGGAGATTTTGAGGGACTGGTTTTGTTTTTGGTAATCTGGACTGGTTTTTTTAATTTACCCTAAGAAACACATTCAGATTCAGATTTTGATGTTTTAATTAAAATTTAAACCAATGAGGTCAGTTAAAATGTCAATTCCACCAAGGAAGGGTGGTATTCTTTTCTTTGACGTGGATGTTTGATCAATTTTAGAGCATTGACAAATGCTTTGTAGTGGTGATTGAACCCAACTTTCCTTGTTACTACAAGATCTTTTACTTGGAGATTTTTCAGTGACTAGAGAGTTTGGTTTCCCTACACTACTACCCAGTAATATTGTAGAATTTATAGAAAATCTTCAATAGCAATGAAGACTAATCACAACACCTATTCAATTTTCTATCTGACACAAGAAAAACAAAAGAAACAGAGAGACTTTTCAACACTGCTGTCAATCAGTCCATGTAAAATTGATGGCCAGACATGAAATTCTATGATATTAGTGGTTAAAATAATGTTATTCTATTGTCTTTCTACCTTTATTACCAATTTTAATTGCTCTGGTATTTCTTGTGTTGCAGATGCCGATTCCAGCAGAGAATTTGTGGGTCCTCTAATAGAAACACAACAAGAACCCCTTCTTACAAGTATCTACGAGGTTCATGACCGAGAGCTAATGCGTCTGAAGAAAGTAAAAAGAAAATTTTATGAGAATGGAAATCTTGCGCTGGTATGCCTAAAATTTTGACTTGTCTGCAACATAGCCATGTGACCTCGTTAATCTTATATCTTAACCATTTCATTTTTATGCTTTCAGAAATCAAGTACCATTGCACCAACGGAAGCAGAGACCAGTTTTCTGTCACTTCTGCGAGACACTCTACAGTTTCTCTCTTGTTACTATGGTAGTGAAATAACCCAGGAAGAGTTGCCTCCTCTGTTACAACCCGGACTTCCAGCATTGATGAAAGATACTCTAGAGTACCTCCTCAGTTTGCCAACGGATGCAGTTTCTCGTAGAAAAAAAATTGAAATAGTGGAACTTTCAGAAATCTTTGCTCAGTTGGGTTTGGATTATAAAAAAGCAAGGCTGAAACGTGAGTTAACAGCTGCTGTTCTATCAAAAGCTAAAAAAGTTAAAAAGGATATTGAAGATAATGTTAAAGACTTGGGAGAAGCGGAGACATTGGAAAACTATTTCAACAATCAGTTGGCCGGTTTGCTGGCCGATCAAAGACATAAAAGCTGAGATTGCATATTTGACACAAGACACACACGCTATTGCTAGCAATAAAATATTGCCTAAAGCCGAAAGCGATGACTTGACGAACCAAGTGACAAGGCTGAAGGTTGAGCTGGATTGCGCAGAGGAAAAACAAGCTAATATTGAAGCAAATTGGTTCGACTACGGAGAATATTTCATTAACATGATTATGTTCGAGTGAGAGTGAGAATGAAACCTGTGACTTGTGAGAGTGAGATCCACGTGCTGGGTGGTGGGTCTGATTGAAACATGTATATAATGCTTTTCAGGTATGATGGCCAAATTGTAACTTTATATGTCAGTTTGAGATTATTATTTTACATTGCAGAGTCAGTACCTGGGAGAATAATCTCATGTTCCGATAATATAAAAGTCAATATCTTGTTGTAAATCTGCAAAACGAGTTCTTGCCTATTAACACATCGAAGGCAATGGTGATTTGGCCAATGGAGTTGACAATTTCCAATCTAACTTAGCTCTTTATGAATTTGATAGCATCCCTGATTCTGAGGATTTTGATGCTTCTGGTTCTGTTGCCTTACCTCTGCATCCCGTAGGTATGCCTTCTCACCAATGCTTTAAATTTTAACCGAATGTCCATCTCATACTTGTGAAATTCACTAATTATTCTGTGTTGGATTTCAAGCTCAACTTACTCGTTGATAGCCTAAGCAATTATGTTCTTCATTTAACTACATATGTTCTTGTTGAATTAGGGGTGCAATGGAACCGAAATTAAGGGGATGTATTGCTGATTGAAACTAATATCAATAATGTTATTAAAATTGGACCTACCCAGTCGTTCGGATCGGGAATCGAATTCCTAACCAGTCCAGTTTAATTAATTAACTGATTATGTATATAATTCGGTTAAAAACCAGTGAATAGGTCAAAAATTAAATTTAATCGGCACCAAAGAACGGAAAATGACATGCCAATTAAGAAGTCAAATCATTTTGATTGTTATATTATTTTTACTTATGTATTTATCATATGGGTAGAATTTTCTAACATTAATGTCAAATTAAAAAGTTTGACATTAAATCTTGTAAAAAATAATATAAACTATTGAAAAAGTTCTCACCTAACATCTTAATATTTTGGGATGATTTTTTACATGGTATTATGCTTTTTTACACGGTATCAGAGCACTTCAGTGGCCATAAAGTCATGAGTTCGATCATTAACGCTTCTCACTTTCAAATGAAATTAAAATAATTACAAGGTAAAAAAAAGATGAACATGTGCAATATTCACACTTCAAGTCCAAAGAGCTATTATGTGAGAGAGTGTGTAGAGAATAATATAAATCATTAAGAAAATTCCTATTTAACATATTAAGGTTTAGGTTTTGAGTTGAAGTATTTCTATACAAATTTTAATCATTAATTTAATAAATCTAATTATTATAATTTAGTGATTTATACATATTAAGTAATTAATAATTTTGAATAAAAATTATTAATTAATTATTAATTATTAATAAATTATAACAATTAGATTATTAGAAATTAATAATTAAGATTTGATATCAATTTTTTTAATTTCATATTTGTATTAAATATTCTTATCCTATTTATTATATATTTTTTATATAAATTAAATTTAACCAGTAGTAGAACCAGTAACTATTTGCCTGATACCCGATCGAGTCTATGGTTCAGGTTGATATCAACGCTTAGTTATTTGACTCAAGACAACTTTGTTTCAGTCAGAGATCTACATATTCTCTCTCTGTTGTAGCTTCCGTGTTGTTTCTGGCTATCTACAAAGGAAACAGATGGTGTGAATGGTTTGTATTGGTCAATTTATTTTTGTCACTGTCACTTGTAGAAGAGCACGCAACAATACCTTAGTTTCCAATTACTTGTCTATTTTCTTTCCTGTAAGTGTAAACCTAATTAGAAAATTAGCGACTTGAGCGAGGAACCAACTTGGAAAAGAGACACGAATCTTGGACTCTATGTAAGTTCGCATTGTTGTCTGATATTGGAGACCCAACACTCTATTCATTCTCATACTAAACTTCTTTCTCATGGATTTGTCAGCATCATCCTCTTCCTTCAGCTATGAATTCAACTACGATGTGTTCCTCAGCTTCAGAGGCACTGACACACGTTACGGTTTTACTGGCAATCTCTACAAAGCTCTTCGTGATAAGGGAATTCGCACCTTCATTGATGATGAGGAGCTTCAGAGAGGGGATGAAATCACACCATCACTTGTCAAAGCCATTCAAGAGTCCAGGATTGCTATCATTGTACTCTCTAACAACTATGCATCTTCTTCATTTTGCTTAGACGAACTTTCCAACATCATTCACTCCATCAAGGGAAAGGGTAGGTTGGTTTTGCCGGTTTTTTATGACGTGGATCCTTCAGATGTGAGACATCAGAGAGGGACTTATGGTGAAGCATTGGCTAGGCATGAGGAAAGGTACTTCAATGAGAACAAGGAGAAGCTGCATAATTGGAGGAAGTCTCTGCATTCAGCGGCTAACTTGTCTGGCTTCCATTTCAAGCATGGGTACCCTCTCCGTCCTTTTACTTATTTTATTTGTTTTTTTTTTAATTTTTTCTTTGGGTTTTATATTTTATTTGTTTTTTTTTTAATTTTTCTTTATCTAATCATTTTGAAGGAAAAAGTGATGGCCCCATCGTTATTTTCTTTTTTTTTTTTTTTTTTGAGTGGGACCCACCTCAAATGTATTAGTGTGGGACATGACCCATTACAAATTTCCTACAACATGACATATATACAACCCTTTTTCTTTATCTAATCATTTTGAAGAAAAAATTTCTTTGTTTTTTAATCTCGAATGTATAAATTTAATGGAAAGTGTGGGACTATTGTATGGTAAAAAGAAAAAAAAAATGAGTGGCAACCTTTTTCATAGATGGTGAGTGTAGGAAGGGTTTGTTTTCTCATGCAAGACGAGAAAAACAAACCCCTTATTTTAAATGTTTAAATTTTAGAGTGGAAAGACATGCTTGCTTACCTTGAACAACTTACACCATTTTATATCGAACACCTTATTGTAACAACATACGTATCAAGACTTGGACTTGAGACATTTAATTTTACTTCACACAAACTTTTCCAATTGATCAGGGATGGATACGAATATGAGTTTATTGGGAGGATTGTCAAAGAGGTCTCCAACAAGATTAATCGTGTTCCTTTACATGTTGCGGATTACCCAGTTGGACTAGAGTCACGAGTGCTACATGTAAAGTCGCTTCTGGATGTTGGATCTGATGATGGGGTCCACATGGTAGGGATCTATGGTATAGGTGGTATTGGTAAAACCACACTTGCTCTAGCTGTTTATAATTTGATTGCTGACCAATTTGATGGTTTATGTTTTCTTCATGATGTGAGAGAAAATTCAGTTAAACATGGCTTAGAACATCTCCAAGAGATGGTCCTTTCTAAAATTGTTGGATTAAACATTAAGATATATAGGAGATGTCAGTGAAGGAGTTCCAATAATAAAGCAAAGCCTGTGCCAAAAGAAGGTTCTTTTGGTTCTTGATGATGTTGACAGATTGGAGCAATTACGGGCTATTGTTGGAAGACCTGATTGGTTTTGGTTTGGTCCTGGCAGCAGAGTCATCATCACGACTCGGGACAACCAGTTGCTAGCATGTCATGATGTTAAAAGAACATATGAGGTGAAGGAGTTGAATCAGAAAGATGCTCTTGAATTGCTTCGATGGAAATCTTTTAAAACTAACAAGGTTAGTACAAGTTATGTGGATGTTATAAACCGTGCAGTAACTCATGCTTTCGGCCTTCCACTCGCTTTAGAAGTAATAGGTTCCAACTTGTTTGGAAAAAGTATAGAAGAATGGAAATCTGCATTATGTCTGTATGAAAGAGTTCCTAATGCAGAGATCCAAAAGGTACTTAAAGTAAGCTTTGATGCTTTGGAGGAAGAAGAGAAGGGTGTTTTTCTTGACATTGCTTGTTGCTTCAAAGGGTTTGGATTGATGGAGGTGGAGAATATACTTCATGCTCACCACGGTCACTGCATAACATATCACCTTGGAGTATTGGTTGAAAAGTCTCTCATAAACATTAAGTATGGTGTGTTGATACTTCATGACTTGATAGAGGATATGGGTAAGGAAATTGTCCGACAGGAGTCACCTAAAGAGCCTGGGAAACGCAGTAGATTGTGGTTCCATGAAGATATAGTTCAAGTTCTAGAAGACAATACGGTAAGACTGGCATGATTGGTTTGGTTTTTCATCTTGAATCTTGATTTGTCCCTTTCACTATTATATGCTAATGACAAGTCAATTATTCCTTTGTTTACAATCTTTTGTTGACAGTATTAGTTCACAATGCTTTCCCTTTATAACATGCATATCAATGTCCTAACACACGTAATTTGTTTTGTGACTGACTGTTGCTTTTTGTGTTTCTAAAGGGAACTAGTAATATTGAAATCATATATCTAGATTTCCCAAATTTCGAAGATGTAGTGAAGTGGGATGGAAAGGCCTTCAAGAAGATGACAGGGCTAAAAACACTTATTATTTTAAATGGTCAATTTTCGGAAGGTCCTAAACAATTTCCAAACAGTTTGAGAGTGCTAGAATGGTGGGGATTTCCTTCACAGTCTTTACCATCTAATTTTCATCCAAGGAGACTTGCCATACTCAGGTTACCTAAGAGTTCCATAATGTCACTTGAGTTGGCCAAGTTGCCGAAGGCAAGTATAATAGGTTATTTTCTCTGATTGTATGTATCAATAAATTCATTTTGTGATTATTATTTTGATTCTTGTTTCATTCTCTTTTTTCTTTTTCTTTTTCATTTCAGAAGTTTGTGAATTTAAGATGTTTGAATTTCCTGAGTTGTAAATTTATAAAAGAGATACCTGATGTATCTGGTGTCCCAAACTTAGAAGAAATATCACTTGCAGACTGTGGGAATTTAACTAAAATTCATGAATCGGTTGGATTCTTGGATAAACTTAGAATCTTGAATGCTTTTGGTTGCGACAAGCTTAGGAGTTTTCCACCTTGCATCAAGTTGACCTCTCTTGAAGTACTGAATCTTTCAAGTTGCAAGAGTCTTGAGAGTTTCCCAGAAGTACTAGGAGAGATGGAAAAAATAACAGAGCTTTGGTTTTATGGCACTCCCATAAAAAAATTTCCATTTTCAATTCGAAATCTTATTCGGCTTCAAAAGGTGGAACTCGTTCCTTGTGGACTGGGTCAGATAGAACTCTCAAGCAGCATTTTCATGTCACCAGAACTTGAGGAGTTGGAAGTTCGGCATTGTAAAGGGTTGCAATTATCTGAACAGGATCATAGCGAAGAGAAACTCAGCTCAAACGTGAAATTTCTTTGTCTCAAAGGCTGCATGATGTCATATGAATCCCTTCAAATAGGTCTCGCTTGGTTTGCCAACGTGAAAGAGTTAGACTTTTCTAAGAGTAATTTCACAATTCTTCCGGCATGCATCAAAGAGTTCCACTTTTTGAGGAAACTGTACTTGGATAATTGCAATAATCTTCAAGAAATTGGAGGAATTCCACCCAACTTGGAAATTCTCTCTGCCAAAAACTGCACATCCTTGACTTCCCAGTGTATAAGCATGTTCATGAATAAGGTTCCTTTTTTATTAAGTTTTTGATTTTATATTTGATATTCGCATTGATTCAGACTCGATTTGTGTGTGTGTGTATATATATAATTTGCTAAACCCATAAAATTATATATAACTAACAGGAATTGCACGAGGCTGAAGGCAAGAAGTTTTGCTTACCTGCAACGAGTATTCCCGAGTGGTTCGAGCATCAGAGGAGACGACTTCCAATTTCTTTCTGGCTTCGCAACAAATTCCCTTCCATATCTCTCTTTCTTGTTGCTGAATTAACTCCCCACCTCCAATTGATCGTCAATGGAGAGAAATATATAGCCATTTATTATTCCGAGTCGTTCTATAGGTGTCCCAAATGATCGTATAGTAATTTCTGATCTAAAACAGATATTCCTTAATCAGGATAAGGACAAATGCGGATGAGGTGCTTTTAGAAAATGAATGGAATCATTTGGTGCTTTCTATTGATGTTGATCATGAATTTGAACGGAAGCCCATCAATCCGGTGTTGAGCTTACATATTGGATTCCACATATTCAAAGAGAAAAGTAGCATGGAGGATATCAGATTCAACGACCCTTATATCAGCACATTGCTAGGAGAAAAGCATAGACTGGACACGCTAGTTTCTCGGATGCATACAAGTAGCACCACCAGTGTTCCAGGTAAATACTAAACATGCTAATTTTATGCAGAGATGGAGATTTTGAGAGACTGATTTTTTTTTAATTTACGGTATGAAACACATTCAGATTCATATTTTGATATTTTAATTAAATTTTAAACCAATTAGGTCAATTAAAATGTCAATTCCTCCAAAGAAGGGTGGTATTCTTTTCTTTGACGTGGATGTTTGATATATTTTAGAGCATTGACAAAGGCTTTGTAGTGGTGATTGAACCCAGCTTTCCTTGTTACTAAAAGATCTTTTACTTGGAGATTTTTCAGTGACTAGAGTTTGGTTTCCCTACACTACTATGCAGTTACTTTGGTAAAAATATTGTAGAATTGATAGAATATCTTCAATCTAGCAAGAGAAAAGGTGATGATGAGTATCTCTATGAATAGTAGTTGGAACTAAACAATGACATTGAGAATCAGCACATAGAAAAGGAATAACATTCAGTTTCCATCAATCATCAAATCCCAGAAAGCCATGAAATGGTGAATAAGGAGAAAACAAACTGTGTAGTAAACAACAAACACCATGCGGAAAAACAAAGGAGGGAGCTTCTTGTTAAAGAAGGGAATGTTGTTCATTTTAAATTTGAATGACAGAGACCTAGCAATAAAAAAATTGGAAGAGAATAATGAAAAGACACGCTTCACCAATAGACCCATTACCTCAATAAACACCAATTACACCACCAATAACAACTAATAAAGAAACCATCAATGAAGACTCATCACAACACCTATTCAATTTTCTAACTGACACAAGAAAAACAATAGAAACAAAGAGACTTCTAAACACTGCTGTCAATCAGTCCATGTAAAATTGATGGCCTGACAAGAAATTCTATGATATTAATGGTTAAAGTAATGTTATTCTATGGTGTTTCTACCTTTACTATCAATTTTAATTGCTCTGGTATTTCTTGTGTTGCAGATACCGATTCCGGCAGAAAATTTGTAGGTCCTCTAATAGAAACACACCAAGAACCTGTTGTTACAAGAACCCATGAGGACCATGACCGAGAGCTAATGCTTCTGAAGAAAGGAAAAGGAAAATTAGATGAGAATGAAAATCTTGCGCTGGTATGCCTAAAAGTTTTGCTTTTTTCCAACTTAGCCAAGTGACCTCGTTAACCTTGTATCTTACCATTTCAAATTTATGCTCTCAGGAATCAAGTACCATTGCACCAACTGAAGCAGAGAACAGTTTTCAGTCACTTCTGCAAGACACACTAGACTTTCTCTCTCGTTACTATGATGGTAGTGAAATAACCGAGGAAGGGTTGCCTTTTCTGTTACAACCGAGACATTCTGCATTGATGAAAGATACTCTAGAGTACCTCCTCAGTTTGCCAACGGATGCAGTTTCTCATGGAAAAAACATTGAAATACTGGAACTTTTAGAAATTTTTGCTCAGTTGAGTTTGGATTATAAAAATGCAAGGCTGAAATGTGAGTTAACAGCTGCAGTTCTAACAAAAGCTAAAAAAGTTAAAATGGATATTGAAGCTGATGTTAAAGACTTGGGAGAAGCGGAGACATTGGAAAACTACTTCAACAAGCAGTTGGCCTGTTTGCAGGAAAGGAATGGAGAACTAGAAGAGCAGATCAAAGACATAAAAGCTGAGATTTCATATTTGACACAAGACATGGACGCTATTGCTAGCAATAAAAGATTGCCTGAAGCTGAAAGCGATGACTGGAGCAACCAAGTGACAAGGCTGAAGGTTGAGCTGGACTTGGCAGAGGAAACACAAGCTGATATTGAAGAAAATTGGTTCCAATTTGGAGAATATTTAATTGACATCATGTATAGTGAGAGTGTGAGTGAGAGTGAGAGTGAGAGTGAGAGTGAGACCAGTGAGACCTGTGGGTGTGAGAGTGAGTGAAACCTGAGAGTGAGAGTGAAACCTGTGAGAGGGACCTACGTGCTGGGTCTGATTGAAACATGTATAATGATTTTATTTTATTTTATTTTTATTTTTATTTTTTTTTTTCTTTTCAGGTATGATGGCCAAATTGTAACTTTATATGTCAGTTTGAGATTATTATTTTATTTTATTTTCTCATAAATTTATGTTATTGCTAAATTCCTTGTTACCCTCACCGAAACAATTACACAATTGCAAAAAAAGAGAAGATAGAATGGAGCAAACAATAGAAACTATCGCGATTTTGGTAAAATCGATTGTAAAAGTAATAGAGTGCATAAGTAAAAGATTGTTCTCACAAGAATTATATTTTAATTATTAATTTATTATTTATGCTTAAGTTAAATAATTGATTAAGAGAATTTAATGAAAACTAAATTAAATAACAAAACAAGAACGCATAATATAAGTAATTTGATAATCAAGAAACACAGTTAGGAGTTTGATTTTTTTCAATCTCTCTTTTATGTTTTGAAGTAGAATTTTAATTAATAGTCTTTTTTACATTACCCAATAATTCTTCTAAATCAGTTAAAATTCAACTTAATCTGGAATTATGCATATAATAAAGTATAATTAAGGATGTATAATTGAGGAAGAAACCGATTTCTTGCTCCGTGCAAGCTCGTGCGTGTATCACAAAATTAAAAGGTCATTTCTTGTATTGTACCACCTGCCATATAGCGGGTATTGCACTTATCATCTATGAATTCTTTTGAAAATATCCAACTTTTGTGCTGGCAAACAATTGACAGATAACAATTATATTGTGAGTCAAGGCAACATTCCGGGTAGGATAAGGCAATTTTTTATTGGTGATTGAAACTAATATCAATAATGTTATTCAAATTGAACCTACCCGGCCGTCCGGATCGGGAATCGAATTTCTAACCAGTTCAGTTTAATTAATTAAATGATTATGCATATAATTCGGTTAAAAATCAATGAATGGGTAAAAAATTAAGTATAATCGGTATCAAAAATGACTGCCAATTAATAAGTCAAATTATTTTGATTGTCATACTATTTTTACTTGTTCATTTATCATATGGGCGGATAATTTGATATTGATATCAAATTAAAAAGTTTGATTCAAATCTTAACCATTGATTTTATAAATTTAATTATTATAATTTATTGATTTATACTTATTAATTAATTTAGTAATTTTGAATAAATTATTTATTATTTATTAATCATGGAAAAGGGGAAATGGAAGAGTGAAAGAAGAGATGAGTTTTGGTATCTCTTGAAATATATAAAATCAATAATGTAGCTTCACCCAACACCTTAAACTTTTGGGTTGAATTGATTTTTTAAGTATCAAGATAAAATCCAGTATAGAGATTTACTAAAATTACTTAAATCCAAAATTAACACCATTACTTTCTTTTTCTTTTGTGAAAGAGACAAGGCTCAATTTCCATAATCTTTTGTCTTTATGCTTTTAAGTTAATCTTTTGTCTACTCCTTTTTCATTAAATGAAGATCTCTATTATATTGATTCGTTACTAGAGCAATGGATAGTTTGTGATATGCTTGCGTCAAACATCAACAATAGCATCACCGAATACCATGCTAGTCCTGTTGCTTAAATAATTAGGCCGTAGAGATTTTTAGTCCATTTATTATTTGTTGACTAGCTGGGTGACACTATTTTATACTTCGTATGGACTGATACTTTGCAATTCGAAAATAGCTTAGTGTAACATTGAGCAGAGTTTATTATCCGTCCAAAAGAATGTAGAATGCACGCATCATTAATTATTTTGGTTCCCAAATCATTAAATCTATTAGTGCATGTTCTTTTTGTTCTTAATGAATTGCAGGCTGCTTCTTATCAGTTTAATGGAATAACCGAACTCTTGATGGTTTTAGTCTGTGTTACTGTGAACCAAAATCCTCTGCAATTTACTTGGAAGTAGTTATTTCTTATTTTTCTTTTTTAAATTCTTATAGTTTATATAAAACCTGAACATTTGCAGCATTAGCAAAGTGTCAGACTTGGAGTCAGTTCGATCAAGGCTTCGGAGACAATTTGTCTGTTGGAGTTGAGTGAAGAGTGTTTGTTGACTGATAAAGAAGATAAACTATGGTGTAGTAAATGTTTGTTGATTTTTGCTGTGCTGCATATGGTAATTACGTTTTGGATGTTTTCCTCATTGTTGTTTCAAGCCAGTTACAATGGCAGGCTCGAATGAGTATTTGACTATTACAAGGGTTGAAAAGTAAGTGGAGGAAGGGGGTAAACAAAGATGGGAGGGATAAAACTTGGAATTGAATACCACTTGTTTGCGGGTGTGAAAAGTTTGTGACATCTTATATTTAGTATTTGATATTTTACATGACTGGTTTGATGCTCTATCTTTATTTATGCTTTAGCTTTTAGTTCGATTATCAGAGAGAATTTTTTTTTTAACGTACAATCTTCTTGTTTTGACTTTTTTTTCTTCCAATTTTGTATTGTCATCTCGAACTGTGTGGCCTTCTCTCCTGAGGAGAATTTGATTTTCATTTGAAAATGGGTAGAATGAAGTTTACTATACATTATTACTACCAAATTACAATTTTTGAAGGAGGATAAAATAAAATAAAAACATAGAAGAAATTTGATTTTAATAAATTGAAATATAATGTAAGGAGGATAATTCAATTTTTTTTTTAATTATAATAAATTTGTTTTAGGGAAAACTTCATTTTTATCCATTGTGGTTTTATGATTTATCATTTGATTTCATGTGGTTTTAAACTTATCAGTTAGACCCACTATACTGAGATATTTTGTCATTCAAACCTTATGGTTTCAAATTTTTACTTAGACCTCTTGTGGTTACAAATTTTTTATTTTTTTTTGGTAAATGGTTAGAAAATTTTTCACTTAGACACTTGTGGTTTAAAAAATAAATATTTTAAAAAATAAATATTTAAAATAAAGTTTCTATCTTTTTATTTTATATCCTAATGTAATGAATGCATTTATGTTTTAAAAGATATGTCAAGTTATTTATTCTGAAAATTATCTTAATTTTTTTAAAATATATTTGAAATTAAAAAAAATATTATTTAAGATAAATTAAATATATATTATTAAAATAAGATATTTACTTTCTTTAGATAATTTTATAACGATATCGGGTAAAAATAGATAAAATAAAGTAATATTTGATTTAAATTTATTTTCTTGATAAAAATAAGTGAATTTAAAAAAAAAAATTTAAATCCTAAATGCATTAGGTGAGGATATAAAATAAAAAATAGAACATTATTTTAAATTTTTATTTTTTGAAATTTTTATTTTTGTCACTACATGGGGTTTAAGTGAAATTTTTTCTAACTTCAAGGTGTTTAAGTAAAAGTTTGAAATCACGAGGGGTTAAATGATAAATTATTTAAGCATATGTGTCTAAATGATAAGTTTAAAATCACAGGGAGTCAAATGATAAATCACAAAATCACAATAAGTGAAAATGAAGTTTTTCCTCTGTTTTATAAGTGAAGTTTTTGTTATATGATAAGCTAATTCAATGTTACAGAGATAATTATAAAAAGAATCATCATTTTGTTTAAACAGCAACCAACTAATGTGTAATTGAATTGCTACATGATTACCAAAAAAAAAAAAAAAATTTAGTACTTCACTTTTATCTCTCAAAAGATATTTCTGTTTATAGTATCATAGAAGATAATAATTTTTACACATACATAAAATTTATATAATTTTTTTCTTTTTTTTTTATCACATGAGCCTCAATATTTTTTTTTTTTGGTGGAATGTCACAATACTTTTATATGTGTGTCAAGATAAATTTATTTTCTATAATATAACAAATATTAAACCTTATTAACATACACAAAGAATAACGATAAAGTGCACGAACACCAATTTTAGACAGTCAAACAAAACACAATTGTTTATACATTAATTATTGAAAAAATAAAATTACATATAATAAAAAATAGTATATTAGCTTCTCGAGTAAAGTAATATAAAGAAAATGCGAGAAAGCGCGTTTCCATTGGAAAATGAATAGGAAATATTTTTACGAAATATTTTCTATTATTTTGAAGGATATAAAATTGTGTCATTTTAAGTGAGAGAAAAAAATAATTAAAAGAGAAGAGAGTGGACAGAAAAATATAAATGTATGGTCTCATCTTTTTATGAAAATAAAATGATATAAATTATATGAGGTGAGATATTCTTATTACCAAAATTTTCCACTACCAATTTATTACCTATCTAATCACTATTAGATTAACATTTTCTCTTTTTTTAAAATTTTTTTAACACTCTCTCTTTGATCCAATAGTAATATGATCAGTAATAAATTAGTAGTAAGAATTTTTGATAATTAGAATATCCACACTCAAATTATATGAGTTAAAGAGAGAAACATTTTTTCTTATTTTTTAGAATGCGAATGAAAGATAGTAGAAATGGGTCCCGGCAACCATCATAATCGTACTAGCTGCCATATAGTGGGTATCGCACTCATTATCTTTGAATTCTTTTGAAAATATCTAACTTTTGTGCTGGCAAAGAATTGACAGATGACAATTATTTTGAAAATATTTCGGATAGGATAAGGCTGTTTCTTAGAAACTAATGTCAAAGATAAATATGTTTTTCAGTAAAGAGGTAAGTTTTTTTTTTTTTTTTTTTTTTTTTTCTCACTCTCTCTTGTTGCTTCCGTGTTGTTTCTGGCTATCTACAAAGGAATAACGGAAGTGTTGAGAAAGCGCGTTTTCATCAAAAAATGAATAGGAAAGTTCGAGCAGCGGATAAGCGCGTTTCCAATCTAAGGTTTCCTTCCACATGTTGAGTTAATTCCATTTGAGTTGAGTTATTAAAAACAAGAGCCACTGACCAACCACCCCACGTCCCCACACGTAAAACAATAAATGAAGTTGGGTAGTTCCTTCCACATGTTATTGCTAAATTCCTTATTACTCTCACAGAAACAATTACACACACAATTGCAAAAAAAGAGAAGAGAGAATGGAGCAAACAATAGAAACTATCGCTAATTTGGTAAGTGCATCGATTGTAAAAATAATAGAGTGCATAAGTAAAAGATTGTTCTCACAAGAATTATATTTTAATTATTAATTTATTATTTATGCTTAAGTTAAATAATTGATTAAGAGAATTTAATGAAAATAACAAAACAAGAATGCAAAATATAAGTAATTTGATAGTCAAGAAACACAGTTAGGAGTTCGATTTTTTTCAATCTCTCTTTTACGTTTTGAAGTAGAATTTTAATTAATAGTCTTTTTTACATTACCCAATAATTCTTCTAAATCAGTTAAAATTCAACTTAATCTGGAATTATGCATATAATAAAGTATTATTAAGGATGTATAATTGAGGAAGAAAACCGATTTCTTGCTCCGTGCAAGCTCGTGCGTGTATCACAATATTAAAAGGTCATTTCTTGTATTGTACCACCTGCCATATAGTGGGTATTGCACTTATCATCTATGAATTCTTTTGAAAATATCCAACTTTTGTGCTGGCAAATAATTGACAGATAACAATTATATTGTGAGTCAAGGCGTCATTCTATAATAGTCCAAAATAATTAATTAGCAAAATACATGTGATTAGATAATTAAGCATGTATTAGTGAGTAAAAATAAGTAAATTCCCTTATAAAATTAATTGGGGTCACTTTTGATGTAAAAAATGTACTCTGTGAAAATTAAGGGGTATAAATGGGTGTAGACAAAAGTACCCAAAATATAAAAAAGAAAGTAGAAATATTCCAGACTGTTGGGTAAAGTTTGGTAATTAATAGAATTGAATAGATAGATGAACTAATACCCACTTAACCTGTGTTAAGTGGGAAGTCACTTAAGAACCCTTTTCCCCTCCCATTTGTCGCGCAGAAGAAGAAAAAGAGAGGAAAAGAAGAGAAAGGGAAGAAGGAAAAGAGAAGGGGGAAAATCCTAGGGGATCAAACATTGATGGTTTTGAGTGATTCCAAAGCCTAAACTACTCCAAATCTTCACCTCTTTCATAATCCTAGCTTGGGTCTTGGTGGGGAGTTGTGTGGGTGGAGATATTTCCTTCCAAAGTTTCGACCCCTTGGAGGAATTGAGAGATTTGTTGGTTTTTACCTCCATGGAAGCTTGAGGAACCATCATCCCTTGATTGTGAAACCATTAGTGGTAAGATTTCATCCTTTGAACTCTATTTTCATGAAGAATCCATGATTTAGGTTTTGGATGAATAGTGTTTTGGGGTTTATGATTATGTGAGTGAATTGGATATGTTCTAGGTAGATTGAGGCCTAGAGTATGTTGAGAAAAATGCTAGGAATGACATTTAATCGGTGGAAATGAGTTTTGATATCGTATGATTTTGTTTGGAAAATTACAAAATTATGCATTTGACTATGGTTTGGCTTGTTTTGGTAATCAATGGTTTGGTTTGGTTGATTGTTGATATTGTCCATGTGATGCTTAGGATTGAGGCATTTGGACCAACAGTGAGTAACCAACCATTGGAGCAAGCTATGGAGCTCGGTTAGCTCCTTGGGATTGATAATTGTGTTGTGAAGATTGGTGAGGAACAAAGGTTAAGTTGGAAGCATTGAGGTAAGCCTTCGGACCTTGGGTGTAATTCCCTTTATTGTTCCACCAAGCCCTGAACGGGTAATGGTGTGTTGTTGTATATAAATGCAATGAAATATTGTAATGCTTTGTTATACGTGTTTGCATGCTTTGGTGTGACATAGGATGGTGTTTCCCTATGTTGGTATGTAGCATGACGATGCGTAAATCATACTTGGTAGTTTAGCTGGCCAGTAGGACTATTTGCATCTGAGTATCCTTAGGACAGCTCGAGAGCTCGAGGGATTTCTCCTGGAGATGTTGTGTACACTTGCATGGATATGTATTTGCTGCATTATTATTGTCATTGCTATTACACTGTTATTGAACTATGGGGTGGAGAGATGCTCCAAGGACCCCTGGTTTACTGGATATATTCGTATATCTCACCCCGTGTGGTTGGGGACCCCCTTTCAGGAAAGGATGCTGCAGGAGCCTCTGATGGCAAGTGGTCATACTTGAAGTAAATGGACATAGGAAGACTTAGGGTCATTTGATTAAGCATGCTATTTTGTAGTTCATATGTACAAGATTGTAGATGAAAGTCATTTGTTATATGCATGCTATGTTTAATTGGTTGGACTTAGCCTATGCTCATCCCCTTTGGTATCTTTTTTGTTGATGGGAGCCAATGAGTTGATCATAGTGTTTTGTAGCTAAGTCCCATGATTTGTAATTGAAACTTGTAATCATGATGTAATGTTGTAATTATTGGATATTTGCATATATGATGAAATGATATGCATGCTTCTCTTAGTGTATGAGTATCTAGAGAGACTAGAATTCATGTATTGAAAGGATTATATGATGTAAATTAGGTGAAAGAAGACCTTTAGGTTGGAAAACCAATTCAAAACAAAGATACCCTGTCTTGTTGTCCAATTTTCGTATCCTGTACGATAGATTTGGATCCTTGTGTCTT
The DNA here is from genome assembly GCA_032173675.1 of Gastrolobium villosum. Lineage (NCBI taxonomy): Eukaryota > Viridiplantae > Streptophyta > Magnoliopsida > Fabales > Fabaceae > Gastrolobium > Gastrolobium villosum. Next base: position 69,492 of record JAVKPL010015234.1, on the reverse strand, counting down.
GATGGAAGTTGTAGATATGTTTCTTAGCTTTCCATAGAGACCAAGATTGTGTAATTTGGATAAGTATAACTCAAGTTATGGTTAAAACACCACAGGTAGGTCAAACTGCCCTGTTTTGGGTGCTTGCTCCAGACTGTCTACGCTCGGAGCATGGGATCTACGCTTGAAGCGTAGACCCACTGTCCCATTAATCTCCTCTACGCTTGAAGCGTAGACTTCTACGCTTGAAGCGTGGAGGATCTGACGTTTCAGCACCTGTCGCTTAGAAACCTCATAACTTGGGCTACGGTGCTCCGATTTGAGCGCGGTTTGAACCCACGCGTAAATAATGAAAAATCCTATAAGATAATGGATAAATGGAGACCGTAATAAATGAAATGAAAGTATGGTATTAAGCTTTAATTATTTTATTCCGCAATGTATTATGGTTATGGTCACGCAATTGGGTAGTTTTAGTTCGGCTTATTTTAAAAGAAAAATTTAACCGGATTTTAATTGCACCAATGTGATTGTAACTGCACTTAATATCATAAGTTGATGTTAACAAACCGGTTCTAGAACGGGGTGTTACACATTCCGGGTAGGATAAGGCAATTTTTTATTGCTGATTGGAACTAATATCAATAATGTTATTCAAATTGAACCTACCCGGCCGTCCGGATCGGGAATCGAATTTCTAACCAGTTCAGTTTAATTAATTAACTGATTATGCATATAATCCGGTTAAAAATCAATGAATGAGTCAAAAATTAAGTTTAATCGGTATCAAAAATAACTTGCCAATTAATAAGTCAAATTATTTTGATTGTCATACTATTTTTACTTGTGCATTTATCATATGGGCGGATAATTTGATATTGATATCAAATTAAAAAGTTTGATCAAATCTTAATCATTGATATTATAAATTTAATTATTATAATTTAGTGATTTATACTTATTAATTAATTTAGTAATTTTGAATAAATTATTAATTATTTATTAATCATGGAAAAGGGGAAATGGAAGAGTGAAAGAAGAGATGAGTTTTGGTATCTCTTGAGATATATAAAATTAATAATGTAGCTTCACCCAACACCTTAAGCTTTTGGGTTGAATTGATTCTTTTAAGTATCAAGATAAAATCCAGTATAGAGATCGACTAAAATTACTTAAATCCAAAATTAACACCATTACTTTCTTTTTCTTTTGTGAAAGAGACAAGGCTCAATTTCCATAAACTTTTGTCTTTATGCTTTTAAGTTATCAGAATCAAGAATATAAAAAGCAAAATTTTACCATGAAAGCTACCATGCAAAAGAGTCACAAAGAGAGAAGCAAAAGGTACCCGTGCCGGAGCCAGATCAAAAATGTAGGTGGTATCAAAAAATTTTAATGTATCAAATTATTAAGATGTTTATCATAATTACATAAATTAATCAAAAAAAATTATTATGAATTCTAGTATAGTTATTTAAATTATATATTAAATAATATCACATAACATTAAAAATTCAAATGAACAATTGTTAATGATTATGGGTTCGGTTTTCTGCCGTCACTGCAGATAAGTTATCTGCAGTAAGCCCAATACGACGTAGTTTTGAGACGGAAATCACGGTATTTTTGCAATTAGATGACTATGATGCCTTGTTGGCACAAAATGAACAGATGATGCAGATGCACAAGAAAAAACAACAAATAGAAGCTCTTATAAATCAATTAGCAGCATTTCAGGTCTCTGCAATCAACACGCCGCCAGCAATCTGCGACATGTATGGAGGTGAGCATGCTAATGGGGATTGTGATATTATTGGAGCACCAGAGTCAGCTCAGGTCAATTATATAGGTAATGTTCAGAGGAATGAAAATAACCCATATAGCAATACATACAATCCTAGGTGCAAGAATTAGTCCAGTTTTCCCTACAAGCCACAACCTTTGCAGCAATAACAACAACAGATGCATCAAGATTCTTCTTATTCTGTCTTAGAGAATGCACTCTTGCAATTGACGCGGGAGACTAAGAGCTTTATGCAACACACCCGATCTTCACTCCAGAACAGAAGGCATCTTAAGGAATCTTGAGAACTAGATTAGGCAATTGGCTAAGCAAATATCTGTAAGAGTTTAGGGAACTTTTCCAGGAGATACCATTATCAATCCTAAAGAGAACTGCAATTCAATCACTACCAGAAGTGGCAAGGTGATAACTCCTCAACCTAGTCATGATGCAAAGAACTTAAGTGCTTGTAAAGAGAAATTCAAGGGGAAGGAACAAGTAGAGGACGATGTTGAAGGAGCTAAAAGAGATAGAGATACTATTAAGAAGAAAAGGGCAAAAGGTAAAGATTTTAATGAGTACAAACTACCAGAGCCCAATCCATATGCTCGGGGCCCTCTCCCTCAGAGGATCAAGCAACAAAAGCAAAGGAAGCAATTTTCTAAGTTTTTAGAGATCTTTCATAAATTTGACATTAACATTCCTCTTGCAAAAGCTCTGGAGCAAATGTCTTCTTATGCCAAGTTCATGAAGGAGATTTTATCAAAGAAGTGGAAGATCACAGAGGATGAACCCATTGTTTTAACAGAGGAGTGTAGTGCAATCATACAAAGAAAGTTGTCTCCAAAATTAAAGGACCCTAAAAGCTCTAGAATCCTAGAAGTTTTATGTGATCTTGGTGCCAATATTAATGTAATGTCGTTGTCCATGATTAAGAAGCTGAGAATTACGGAAGTGGAGCCAACTAGGACAATATTACAATTGGTTGACCACTCCACAAAACAAGCTTATGGCATTATAGATGATATACTAGTCAAGGTAAACAAGTTTATCATTCTAAAACTTCAAGTTTATCATTCCTCTTTGATATCCATGATATATGTAATGCCTAGCAACTTGCAAGGATCAACGACTGTCCCCACACACTAATACGAGACTTTTCAACGTGCTTTATCCTCACCGCACACTTCCCGGGAAAACTTCCCCGGAGATCACTCATCCCAGAATTGCTCCAAGTCAAGCACGCTTCACTATGGAGTTCTTCCGTTCCGGGCTACCGAAAAGTAGATGCATCTTGTTATTATAGGTAGTACCAGTTAATTCTTGTAAGTCATTCCCAACTGTACCGTCCCATACCAGCACAGTCTCTGGAATCCCTCTCTTTCGGGTGTTGATTCGATTCATTCATGTACCCCGTGACTGGAAGCCTGCTAGGAGCCGCTCCTTGTCCATGCCCTTTCGCACCGGCGATCACTCTCCACCCTCGTCAGCGCCCGGGATGTTACAATATAGAGGAAGATGTCATAGTCTCTATGATCTTTGGAAGACTCTTCTTAGCAACCTCGGGAGCGTTGATTGATGTACCTAAAGGTGTGTTGATCTTAAGGGTAGAAGGAGAGCAAGCGGTATTCAAAGTTTTTGAAAAAGAATCTCCGCCACTTACAACTCAACCGGAAAACCAAGTTTGATTTATTGGTGAAACGAAGGTTAAGGAAAATAACAAGAAGGAAGACCATCAGCCATATGAAAATTGTTAGCCAAAGGTCAAGATGGAAAAGCCTAAGAGCAAGGGAAATCATGTAAAATCTAAGTTTAGAGTTCCTGAGGCTACTCCATCTCATCCATATACATACGAGTATTATTATGGAAAGGCATATTTTTTACCGATGGGACATGGTCATCACTGAGTTCATGCTTTGAGCCACCATAATTACAAGTAGGTATGTCAAGCTCGTGACGTTAAACAAGCATTTGTTGAGAGATAACCCGACAATTTCTTGCTTTTTACTATTTTAATTATAGTTTTCAGTTATTGCTTTTAGATTATTTTTAATAAGTGGGAGATGTTGAGTTTAGTACCCCTACAAAAAAAAATTAGATAACTTTTCTAACGTATATAACATTCATGATCATGTTCTTCCTAGTGTGTGGAGAAAGATTTATTTATGGTAATATTCTAGATTTATTTTGATTGCTAAGGACAACAACATATTAAATCTAGGAACAGAGGAATGTGAGACATTGGGTGCTACACCGAGACTGGAGGGGATTTCAAGCATACAAGATTGGAGGGGATTTCAAGCATACATCGTAGGGAAGTATCTCAACTTTTCAATTTGTTTACTATTTTTTTGATTTTTTATGAGGGGGAGCGAAGGTGATCGAATTTGTAATCACTTGATTACTAAGACTATAATATCATGTAAAAAATTAATTTAACTCAAAAATTTAAAACAAATAGTAAAACTACATTAATATATTTATATTTCTGTAACATTAATGCGTCTAACATGAATTTGAACGTGCATCCCCAATATTACTGCACGAATGTTACAGCACGTGGTGGGTCTGTTTTTCCTTCATGCACGTCCAATCCAAGATCCTTTGGGCCAAATGAGGATCTGGGCTTCGGAAAGACTAAGGTTTGCAGTTTTGTGACAACATATGACACACCGTTGCTCTCGGTATTGGACACGTGGCAAGCACCCAGCGAACCATTTTTTTTGTTTTTGGCGGGTAATTCATTCATTGGTGTTCTTCCGCTAAAACGATCGTGACGCAGAGAGTGTTGCTCTCCTATTTTCTCGGAACCCCCCTTTCCATCCATGTCACGCATTTCAACCAAAATTTCCAAAATCATTAAATAATTTTCAAAAAAACAATATCTATAGTAGAAAAATCCAATTGTTTTTTATTTGAATTTATTACGACTCTCCCCACGACAAAGAACATTTGATTCGATGTTACTATACTCAAGGTTGGATTCTACTACGTTGATGCTTTTCACATTGTCCATGTTGTTGTTTTGGTAATTTTGATATTCTCTTAAAGGGACAACGGAGCTTGATTAAATTCGGAATGTTGGTTATAATTTCAGCTAATTGTCCTCGGATAATGTTACAATATTGGTTTTGAGTGGCAATGCTATTGTGTTTGCTATATGATCTTGAAACATCAAACTTGTCATACAAATTTTATGCATGATGGCTCTTTTTTGCTTCCCTTGTTCAGAACCTGGGATTTTCTGAGTTTTATTCTTTATTATTCTTTCTGATTGGTTTAAATGAGATGAAATATGCTCAAACTCATTACAAGTGCAAAATGATAGTGCCTTTCACTACATTGTATTGTATAATATTTCATAGGGATTCTCACTTTTGCTTTTGTTGGGGTGGATTGGATATTCAATTCAGCTTTCAAGAGTTTCTTGGGTGATATGATACAATGGAAATTTCTATGAAACAAATCTCCATGGACCTCTGAAGTTGTGTGTACCTCCAGGAATTTACCTAGTGATGAATCCAGCATCTAATAACCACATTACAGAACCCAGAGATCTGGGAATTTCAAGCGCCAATTCCAATGGAGTTCATTCCGCACAAAGGAAGGTTTTGTCTGAGTCAAACTTTCAACGTGTCTTGCATAGCCCAGTTATATCAGGTATGGTGAATTTTAACTCAGCCTCTACCTTCTGTCTGTGTTTTGATGCATATTTATGAGATGTGATTGCACCTGCAATTTCCAAAACATTGTGACATGATTATATTAACAAGAAAATTTATTGATATCCATGTCTACTACATATGACTTACATAGAACTATGGTGTTGCAAACTTTTATTGTAATTGTATATGTTTGAGACATATATTATCAAATAATTGATGGGCCTTTACTTAATAGCTTAAGCTTCTCGGTGAGATGATTAGCCCCTGTGATCACAGGGTCACACATCCACACTTCAAGATCAAAAGACTCTTGCTTGAGCGAGTGTGTGAGAGATATAAGAAAAAATCATTAATGGTCCTTTACTCACTAAGTTAAGTTTTTTGGTGAGATGGTTTTTAAGGGGTATATTATACAATTCATATATGGGAAATATTTTTCTCATTTCGTTGGAGATAGTTATCTCATTTTATACACTTTTTGAATTTTGTGCCAACTTTTTCCATTTCTTTTTCCTTTTGTTTTAAAGTGTGGACCCCGCATATTTATCTCACATACATGAGAGAACTATCTCAAGCAACGTGAGATTAATAACTCCCTTCATATATATACTTCAATTTAAAATATGCCAAGTCTACTAATTTTGCATCTTCTGCAGAACCATCAGCTGCATTAATAGGTCATAAGTTCCCTGAGGTGTTTCAACTGAAACATGGAAGCTATGCTGATCTTCCTGCTGCAAAAATCTCAGAACTGATGACATCATCTTGTTTGGATGTAAATTCTCTTAGTCTTTTCATCACCTTCAGAGATACATGGTTTTTATGTATATTTTTCTAGTTCTATGCATCACTGATTTATTTCAGCATTTATCGTTGCAGAATGCTCCCACTCAATCGCTTCTGAGTGTTGTCAATGGTATCCTGGAAGAAAGTGTTGAGAGAAGAAATGGCGAAATACCCCATGTATGGCCTTGGAGCCTTTGGTGTTACATATGTACATAAATCATTCATGATAGCGCATGTATAAGTAAATGGGAATGGATCCTCTCATATTTTGTTTTAACGTGACAATGTCGTGTGGATATATCAATGGTCAGCAATTAAATTGACAATTTTCACTTTTTCTTTTTATGAAAATTTGTAACCGTTGATTTATGAATGAATGACCGAGATCTTTCACGTGATATGGTCACGTTAAAACAAGATAGGAGAGAATTTATCTGCATAAGTCCATGCAAATTTCTTGCACATACACATGTAACACATAAGGTTTTTGAGTGTAATGTCTTAACAATATCTTTGCATCTCAGCGTGTGGCTTGCTTGTTGAGGAAAGTTGTCCAAGAGATTGAGCGGCGTATATCAACTCAAGCAGAACATTTACGAAAAGTATGTCAATTACATTATTTTATATAAGCTAGTTCTACCTTTGTTTTTCTCAATTGGTTTTGATATATCATTTTCATACCCTTTGCCTTCAGCAAAACAATCTTTTTAAGGCTCGTGAAGAAAAATTTCAATCAAGAATCAGTGTACTTGAGGCTCTTGCATCAGGAACCGGGGAAGAGAGTGAGGTAACACAAATATTTCTAGCTAATTTCATCATGTTAGAAGTGTGAATAATTTCAAATAGCCTTCGACTTTGCATATTGGTACAAGATTTTCTATTTATCATATGGAACTTTTTTGTAACAGGTTGATGATACAAGCCAGCTTCAGCAGCTAAAGGTAATGTTTTCTTGCTTTACAAGTAACCTATCAGTGCACTTTTAGAGACAGGTTATGACAGAACTTTCTTTCTTTCTTTTTTTATCTTTTTTTTGTGCGTTTTGATGCTAAATCAATTATTTTCATATTATGGGAAATTTGGCCCCTCATTACAGACTGAGAAGATTAAAAAGGAAGAAAAGAAGGCAGAAGAGTCAATTAAAACTGAGAAGACTAAAGAAGTGGAAAAGAAGGAAGATGACAAAGATGTTATTAGACTGACTAAAGAGCTGGAAGACAAAAATATGGAAATTTCAACATTGAAGCAAGAACTAGAAACATTGAAAAAAACATATGAAGTAAAATGCTCACAGTTGGAAGCAGAAGCAAAGGATGCTAAAGGAGAACTGAAACAGAAATCACAAGAAACTGAACAGATATTGGAACAATATAAAAATAAGGTTAAAGAGAAAGAGGCTTTTACTGAGTCAAAATATCAGAAGTGGAAAATGAAAGAGATCCAAATGCAAAAAGCTGTTAATTTCCAGCTTAGTTACCTACAGGTAAACTTATATATAGGTTAATGTCAATCTTATTGTTATGATATCAAATATTACAATTTTCCACTGAATTTGCAAACATCCAGAAATTGAAAATGTCATGGGAATCCATTAAGCAAGATGTTATGAAAGAGAAAACGGTTTATGCTGAGGAATGTAATCGATTAGGTAGGCCTTGTTATACACTTTTGTTCTCTTTTTTTTTTCTTTTTTTTTGAGAGGGTAAGCTCTGATCATTGTGTTTGTAACTTGTTCAGGTGTAAATCTTAAATCACTAGTAGATGCAGCTGAGAATTATCAAGCAGTTCTTGCAGAAAATCGAAAAATGTTCAATGAAATTCAAGAATTAAAAGGTAACATTATATGTGTTTGTCTAATAGGTAATTGATGTAGTTGTATTGTGAATTCACAAAAAACTTTTCTCTGATACAGGAAATATTAGAGTATATTGTCGACTGAGACCATTTCTTCCTGGACTAAAGGAAAAACAGTCTATTGTGGAACACATTGGTGAAACAGATTTGGTTGTGGCAAATCCCTCCAAACAAGGGAAAGAAGCCCTTAGAACATTTAAGTTTAACAAGGTCTTTGGTCCAACCTCAACTCAAGGTTTATTTCTATATACTCACCATTTTATCATTAGGCTTTGGATGGATGAACTTTTTGCATCGTAACAATAACTGTTTATTCAGCAACAAGGACCAAATCTAGACCATTTGATCATAGTGATTCTGATATCATGTCATGAACCAACTCTCTCAAAAGCACACATGAATAGTTTTATTATATGCTAATTATTACTGATTTTAATTATACAGCTGAGGTGTACTCTGACATACAAGCCTTTATACGATCAGTACTCGATGGGTATAATGTATGTATATTTGCTTATGGCCAGACTGGTTCAGGGAAAACTTTCACAATGGTATATAACCCTCTTTACATACTCATTTTTATCTTATACAACATGCTAGTTAATGGAAAATCCTCATTCTATAAGATGTCATTTTTTTTCTCAGAGTGGTCCAAATGGTGCAACAAATGAAAGTGTTGGTGTTAACTATCGAGCTCTGAATGAACTCTTCAGCATATCCACAAATAGAAAAAGTTCCGTAGTCTATGACATTGGGGTTCAAATAATTGAGATATATAATGAACAAGTGCGGGATTTGTTATCAAGTGATGGTGCTCCAAAAAAATATCCTTTTTTCAATAGCTTTGGACAGTTTATTTTGGTTGTGTTTTTCTTCTTTTTGATTTTTTTTGCATGAAGTATGTCATGTTTATTATCTTTGATTTCCTTGATTTGCACACACTTGGGATATTGAACCACTCTCAACCAAATGGTTTAGCAGTGCCTGATGCTAGCATGTATCCTGTCAAATCAACTGCAGATGTTATGAAACTAATGGACATTGGTCTTAAAAATAGAGCCAAGGGTTCCACTGCTATGAATGAAAGAAGTAGCCGTTCTCACAGGTATGCCTTTTCCCTTCTTAGAGATATATAAAACCATTAATATAGCCTCACTTAACAGCTTAAGTTTTTGGGTTGAATTGGTTCTTTATATGATATCAGAGCCTCATTGTCATGGATTCGATCCTCACCGCCTCCCATTTAATTAATAATTAATAAAGTTTGTGGAGTTTCTTAGCACAAGTAGGTGGACCTATGCATTGTTCACCTTTAAGTCCAATGGACTTTCATGTGAGGGGCGTGATAGGGATATATAAAATCATTAATATAGCCTCATCTAACAGCTTAAAGTTTTAGGTTGAATTGATTCTTTACATTAACCATTGAAAGATTTCTTGTATGGTGATGATCAATAAACTTGTGTGCACAGTGTGGTCTCAATTCATGTTCGTGGAGTGGATAACAAGTCTGGTTCTTCTCTTCAAGGTAATCTTCATTTGGTAGATTTGGCAGGAAGTGAAAGGGTAGACCGCTCTGAAGTAACTGGGGATAGACTTAAGGAAGCACAGCATATTAACAAATCACTATCTGCCCTTGGTGATGTCATTTTTGCACTTTCTCAAAAGAGTGCCCATGTACCATACAGAAACAGCAAGCTTACTCAACTTCTGCAATCATCTCTTGGTAAAATCATTGTTTATCATTTCTTAATGTCAACATGCCTTGCTTTGCTAGGATTGCATTTGAAGCATGTCTTTGATTTTACTGCACAGGTGGTCAAGCAAAGACACTCATGTTAGTCCAAATTAATTCAGACGTGAAGTCATTTTCTGAATCTCTGAGTACTTTGAAGTTTGCTGAGAGGGTTTCTGGAGTTGAGTTAGGAGCTGCACGAAGTACCAAAGAGGGCAGAGATGTCAGAGAATTGATGGAGCAGGTGCTTAACTTGACTAAAGTTGGTTATGTTTCATACCTCACCTTCCATCATTTTTATGAATGCATCAAATGCCTATAATTTGATCAATAATTTTCCTTTCTTTTCATTGTATGCTTTGAAATTAGAAGCTTATAGAAAACTTACTTCGGTTTAGAGAAAAACTGAAGATGACTAGATCCTAGAAGTAAATTCAACTATAGATTAATTTGTTTAAATTTTTCGCCTTACCTTGCAGGTGGCTTCTCTCAAGGACACTATTTTGACAAAAGATGAGGAGATTGAGAGGCTACAATTACTTAAGAATCTGAAAAATGGTTATCCTGGTGGCAATTCTGAGAAGCTTGAAACTTACCCCGATTGAGGTAAGGGTCTTCTTTTTCCAATCAAAGATTCATTTGGAAGTACTCTTTATCAGAAACCAAAAACTATAAAGTGGAAAAAACAAGCACCTTGAAGGTGAGATTATGATGTGCAGAAGCAGATTTTGATTGAAGATTAAATGACACTTTTAAAATGTTCTTTCTATGGAACAGATGCTGATGGATCTTCTCAAAATTCCATTCTCATTGAAGGCACAAAATCATCAAACAACATAGAGAAGTAAGTTGTGCTTATATTATTACATGACCATTTTGCTATAGCTTCAATTATAAAGGGTTGCTCTTGTTAATTTTCTTGCAATGAGTTATTTACACCAATATGAATCTGAGAACTCATATATCATCCTTTCCTTTTAAAATTCTAGTGATGGTGAAACTACGTAGAATAATTAACTTAAGCTTTTCTAATGATTCTTATATTTGCTATAGGTTTTATGAATGATTTCCGTCCTTCCCAATATCCACAATGGTTACAGTAAAAGACTCCCTGAACATCTTTATGTAAATTCCATAGGTATATACTATACCAATCCATTGCTTGTCAGAAACTCTGCTCGTAAATATTTCAACATGCTTCAGAAATGTTCATTTCAGGTATTTAAAGCAACTACAGAATTGGCCAAATCGTAGCTCCAAAACTGTAGCAGTAAAGTAGGAGGCAGTAGTTACAAATTCATTCATGAACTGTTCCCAGTTTTAAACACACAAAAAATACACATATTCATTTATGTAAATAATCTTCTGATTGTTCTGACGCTTGTACTTCAGTCACGGAGCAATTTTGTGGATATAGTAACCAATTTTGACTTTGTAATATTCATTGATTCTTCTTTGTTCAATAATGACACCCCAGTTTGAAACTATAAATTGCCTAAGGCTTTCACTATTCCCCCAATCCTTGTAACTTAATATTCATTAATTTGATTAAGTTGGAAGCAATTTTGCTATAAAAGAAAATAAACTTATGTACCAAAAAAAAGGAAACTAATAATTATAATAATAATAGAGTATTCTCACGTCCATGGCTATGATTAAATTGTTTGAGAATATATTTAAGAGAAATAGTTGTCTTATGTCATATAAGACAATTATCTTATGTTGCGTACTTAAGAAATTTTGTGTCTAATTTTTTTTTTTTTTTAATTATGGACCCCACAACTTTGTTTCGCCCACGTGAGATAACTATTTCATGTGACATAAGATTAATAACTCCCATTAAAAAAACATGGCCTTAAATCACACATCTAACATGGCCATTCTCATTACTAAACGTCTGTTTGGATCCTCTCTATTTTAAGCTAAAAGCTACTTCACTACAAAAAAAATGCTCTTTAGCCACATTTATAAATGTCGCTAAATCACATAAAAAACGTGGCAAACAGAAGCTTCCACACTTTTTGTAAATGTGGCTAATAATAGGGTAGCAATTTTTTCACCGCATTATTTGTTTTAGTTGGCCACATTCTGATTCAGTGTGGTAGCATATATTTAGCTACAATTAAAGTTAAATTTGGCACGGTTCAAATGAGGCTAAAATAATTTAAAAATAAAATAGCCACACTAAATTGTGGCTACTTTTTTATTTGCTGAAATTTAATGTAAACAGCATTTTGTAACACCCCGTTCTAGAACCGGTTTGTTAACATTGACTTATCATATTAAGCGCAGTTACAATCACATTGGTGCAATTAAAATCCGGTAAAATTTTTCTTTTAAAACAAGCCGAACTAAAATTACCCAATTGCGTGACCATAACCATAATACATTGCGGAATAAAATAATTAAAGCTTAATATCATACTTTCATTTCATTTATTATGGTCTCCATTTGTCCATTATATTATAGGATTTTTCATTATTTACGCGTGGGTTCAAACCGCGCTCAAATCGGAGCACCGTAGCCCAAATTATGAGATTTCTAAGCGACAGGTGCTGAATCGTTAGATCCTCTGCGCTTCAAGCGTAGAACTCTAAGATTAATGGGACAGTGGGTCTACGCTTCAAGCGTGGATCCCACGCTCCGAGCGTGGACAGTCTGGAGCAAGCACCCAAAACAGGGCAGTTTGACCTACCTGTGGTGTTTTAACCATAACTTGAGTTATACTTATCCAAATTACACAATCTTGGTCTCTATGGAAAGCTAAGAAACATATCTACAACTTCCATCAAGACACAAGGGTCCAAATCTATCGTATAGGATACGAAAATTGGGCAATAAAATAGGGTATCTTTGTTTTAAATTGGTTTTCCAACCTAAAGGTCTTCTTTCACCTAATTTACATCATATAATCCTTTCAATACATGAATTCTAGTCTCTCTAGATACTCATACACAAGAGAAGTATGCATATCATTTCATCATATATGCAAATACCCAATAATTACAACTTTACATCATGTTTACAAGTTTCAATTACAAATCATGAGACTTAGCTACAAAACACTATGATCACTCCTTGGCTCCCATCAACAAAAGAGATACCAAAAGCATGAGCATAGGCTAAGTCCACCCAAATAAATATAGCATGCATATGACAATTGATTCTCATTTAGCAATCTTATACATGTGAACTACAAAATAACATGCTTAATCAAATGACACGATATCTTCATATGCCCAATCACTTCAAATATGGCCACTTGCCATCAGAGGCTCCTGCAGCATCCTTTCCTGAAAGGGAGTCCCCAACCACACGGGGTGAGATATACGAATATATCCAGTAAACCAGGGGTCCTTGGAGCATCTCTCCACCCCATAGTTCAATAACAGTGTAATAGCAATGACAATAATAATGCAGCAAATACATATTCATGCAAGTGTACACAACATCTCCAGGAGAAATCCCTCGAGCTCTCGAGTTGTCCTAAGGATACTCAGATGCAAATAGTCCTACTGGCCAGCTAAACTACCAAGTATGATTTACGCATCGTCATGCTACATACCACATAGGGAAACACCATCCTATGTCACACCAAAGCATGCAAATACATATAACGAAGCATTACTCTATTTCATTGCATTTATATACAACAACACACCCATTACCCGTTCAGGGCTTGGTGGAGCAATAAAGGGAATTACACCCAAGGTCCGAAGGCTTACCTCAATGCTTCCAACTTAACCTTTGTTCCTCACCAATCTTCACAACACAATTATCAATCCCAAGGAGCTAACCGAGCTCCATAGCTTGCTCCAATGGTTGGTTACTCACTGTTGGTCCAAATGCCTCAATCCTAAGCATCACAGGGACAATATCAACAATCAACCAAACCAAACCATTGATTACCAAAACAAGCCAAACCATAGTCAAATGCATAATCTTGTGATTTTCCAAACAAAATCATACGACTATCAAAACTCATTTCCACCGATTAAATGTCATTCCTAGCATTTTTCTCAACATACTCTAGGCCTCAATCTACCTAGAATATATCCAATTCACTCTCATAATCATAAACCCCAAAACACTATTCATCCAAAACCTAAATCATGGATTCTTCATGAAAATAGAGTTCAAAGGATGAAATCTTACCACAAAGTGTTGCACAATCAAGGGGTGATGGTTCCTCAAGCTTCCATGGAGGTAGAAGCTCCTAAATCTCACAACTTCTCCAATGGGTCCAAACTTTGGGAAGAAAAATCTCAACCTACACAACTCCCCACCAAGACCCAAGCTAGGATTGTGAAAGAGGGGAAGATTTGGAGTGGTTTAGGCTTTGAAATCAATCAAAACCATCAAGGTTTGATCACACTTAGGTTTTCCCCTTTCCTTTTTCTCTTCTTCTTCTTCTCCCTTCTTCTTCTTTCTCTTTTTTTTCTTCTTTCTACGCGGGTTGGGGAAGGGAAAAGGGTTCCTTTAAGTGGCTTCCCACTTAACAGTGGCTTCCCACTTAACACAGGTTAAGTGGGTATTAGTTTATCTATCTATTCAATTCCATAAATTACCAAACTTTACCCAAAAGTCTGGAATATTTTTCTAGGAATATTTCTACTTTCATTTTTATATTTTGGGTACTTTTGTCTACACCCATTTATACACCTTAATTTTCACATAGTACACTTTTTACCTCAAAAGTGACCCCAATTAATTTGTTAGGAATTTTACTTATTTTTACTCACTAATACATGCTTAATTATCTAATCACATGTATTTTTCTAATTAATTATATTGGGCTATTATACATTTATTGCAACATACAAGACATAGACAATATTGCTTGCTAACAAGACAAATACATTTAATCATGTCTTGTCACTAAAAAAAGGATGAAACTCCATACATATTCGGCAATTACATAAAAAAACAAAATAAGGATTGGCTTAGTTCAAAAAATGGGCTCCTTGGTGGATACACTTTGACAAAACTCTAATGAAACCACCCTGCTAAACTTCAGTTGTTTCAAATACTTTTTCAACTTTTGCAATGGTGTTTCGAGCTTCCTCAATTTCAGGACCGGCCTTCTCATCTGATTCCTCCAACTCAAGCCTGAAAGCGGAAAAAAAAAATCCCACATAAAATTAAATCTATAGATCCAAATTCAAGAAAATGCAAAGATTAAACTTATTATTATCATGCTTTTTAAATCAGAGAAAATATCTCAATTTCAGGACCGGCCTTCTCATCTGATTCCTCCAACTCAGCCTAAAAGCGAAAATAAAAATCCCACATAAAATTAAATCTACAGATTCAAATTCAAGAAAATGCAAAGATTAAACTTATTATTATCATGTTTTTTAAATCAGAGAAAATATCTCAATATAGGTATATACCAAAACATAAGGGGATAAAAAGCAAAGACTTTTTTCTTTTTTTGTATAAATGAAAATTAATTGTTTGATTTAAATACCCAGCTTATAATACATAAGATCATTAACAAGTACAACCTCCATTGGAACAATTAAGAGTTAAGACCCCGGAGTCAGCTAACTGATTAATTGATAAAGCCAAGGCATAATGCTGAGCATGTCAAAGTGATTAAGAATGTTCATGACATGAGAAAACGGCAGAAAACTGAGATATACAATAACCACAGAAACAAGAAATATACAATACCAATGCTCCTTTCAAGTCAGCTAAAGAAGCCTCTAGGCGCTTGTGGCGGTCAAGGATCATCATCATAGACTCAGCCAGCACATTTTCCTGTCCAAATCAGGTCAACCAAATAAATCTATTTTTTTTTAAAGAGGGAAAATGTAGTGTGATATCCCGAATTAAGCAATGTTATTGCAGAGGCACAGATAGCCCTAATAAAATAATATCAAGATCCATCTTTACATGTTTGGATTAGATCAATAAAAAAACCTTTTTTTCTCAGACAGATTCTAATTATAAGCTAATCCAAACAAACACATTAAGGACTTCAATATATACATCTAGTAAGCACATACCTGCTGCTTGAGATCATAAGGGTCAGCTCCTTGAGATCATAAGCGAGAAACAGAAAAAATGTGCTTAAAGAAAGTGGAAACTAGTATCATACCCTATGCATGGTGTCTCCTCCATTACCACCATGTTTTACAGACCATACAAGA
Organism: Gastrolobium villosum; assembly: GCA_032173675.1. Taxonomy (NCBI): domain Eukaryota; kingdom Viridiplantae; phylum Streptophyta; class Magnoliopsida; order Fabales; family Fabaceae; genus Gastrolobium; species Gastrolobium villosum. The sequence goes on along the minus strand of JAVKPL010015234.1, from coordinate 53,535 downwards.
TTGCCTGCTTCGATCATACTCAATTTGAATAGAGCAGATGCCTTCGGGTACTTTTGTCAAATAAATCTGCTTAATCCCAGAAATGACTCCATCATCCCAAGGTTTACCTCCATCCCCACCCCATGGTCCCGGTCCACATGGAGCTGGTTCTTTGATCACACCACAAGAAACCTGGGAAAAATGGAGCAAAGTGAATAGGATAACCCATACAAAGAGATAACCAAATTGATAAATGTCTTAAGTATCTTCTAAGATTTGATTATCAAAAAGGAATACCTCTTCAGCTGCTGCTGGCTTAGCAAGTACCAGTTTGGTTGGCCATTGTGCACTTCCTATTTCACCAATACTTGTTTCCCTAGGGATGATTTCCTTGGAATGTGTTGCCACCGGTACTACTATTTTCCCTTCTATCACATGTACTCCAAAAGCATCTAGGAACAAACCTTTTCTCCCATGAACAACTCCAAAAGATCCATCTTTATAGGTTAAATGCAAAGTCTAACTAAGAAGGAGAAATCCCCAATCGAATGCTTGAACTGGCCAATGTAGCTCCAAGTGGTTGGCTAGATGAATACAAGTTTATAATCCTTGTTCTTATGCAATGTCACTCAAATTGCAAAATGTAAAGAAAGTGAAGTAGATGATTACTTTTTTGAAAGGAAGTAGTCTTCCATTCTTAGACCTGGTACCCTTAGGAAAAATGATCAGGGACAGATTCTTTTTCACAACTGCACGAGCTGCCTGAACATTACAAATTTCAATGATTAAGAAATTAGAACCTTGTGATAGGCGATGCAGGAATAATGCTATGTACCTCTAATCCATTGATCCTAACGATTAATTAACAGTAAAAAGAAATTAAAATTTAAAAAGGTTAAAAAAAAAAAAAGTAGAACCATCAGGAAGCAACATTTCAATTTCCAAACCCATGAACTCTCTACTACTCTTTTTCAAGCATAAACTCTATACGACTAAGGGGAAGGACTAAGGCTACTATAGTTATTGAAGTTAGGTAATTAGGTTTTTCTAAGTTATAACGTCCTAATGCTAAACTCAAACTTCTTGGAAGTGGTTTCATGTAATTTTCAAAGAACAGCGTTGTTGAACGCACGCAGAGAGAGAACAAAAATTAAAATAACCACGAAGAAACATTTCTATTTAAGATTGTACAATTTGTTTGATAAGAAAGTATAAAAATCTATAAAACAGGCATACATTTGCTTTCAATCACCTGTGTTGTTGATTTGAATCTGAGATCCAAGAGATCGGTGATAAATCCATAGAATCTTCAAAAACGAAAATAAATGCTGCATTCAAGCTCTGGTTTGTGATTCAGCGATAGAGAAGAAAATAGAAATTGAATCTGAAAAAAGAAAAGGAAAAAAGAAACAATTAAAAATTAGGTTTTACTAATTATGTTGTGTCTTGTTCGACTTTTTGGATGAAAAATCCTTGAATCTTTCATTGTGATTCCCTGTAGAGTCGAGCAAAGACACATTGGCTCATATACCTCAACGGGCATAGAAGGATTAGAGAAGGAAAATGAGGCGTATTTTGGAGAAAGGAACCAAAAAGGCTTAGGAGAGAAGAGAAACAATATAAAAAGAATAAAGAATAAAGAAAGAAATGAGAAGCAAAATAAGCGAGAATAAGAAAAGATTTACTCTGATAATTGATTAACAGGTTATTTTGCCACATTAAGTGCGTAGTAAAAATTGGTTTTATGACGTTAAATTTTAATGTGGTTAAGATAATGTCCCTAGACTCCGTCTTTTTTGTAGTGTTATAAGCATAAGCTGAGCCAAACAGGTTTTGGGAAAAACTCTTAAAATGAAAAATTCTTTTTTTTTATAATGAAGAAAAAAATTGAAAACTAAAAGCTCTTAGGATGAGTTTTTTTTAAGCTCTTATATGTTTTTCTTTAATTCTGTATTTCTTTTTAAAATGAAGAGTTATAAAGATATGAGAGAAAGATAATTTTCTTGAAACATGTGCTTTTAAGTAATTTTTAAGCTAAAAGTTTTATGTAACTACCAAACAGCTTTTAACTTATTTTTTTAAGCTCTTTTTTTTTAGCTTTAGCTTATAAGTAGCTTCTAGTTTATAAGTGAATGCAAGTAGAGGTAAAAAAGGTGGTGTAATTATTACCAAAAAAAAAAAAAAGTGGTGTAATGTTATCTTATCTAATTCTAAGGATTTAACTTGTCTAAAGAGTAAATGATTCGATTTTTAAGAAAAGAGTGGGGAAACTCAAACCCAAAATTATATTAATTCAACCAATTAGGATTTCGAACCTGATAGTATTAAAAAAACATGGCCTTAAATCACACACCTAACATGGCCATTCTCATTTCTAAGTGAATGCAAGTTAGGTATATACATGTACTACTTATGTATCATGGATGGACAACTGTTCTATACTAGACATTTAATTTGGTTGCCATATGAAGCCAAGTAATGAGTGTGCTTCACAGACTCACTTTCCATACTTCCCTAACTCACTCTACTTTGTCCTTTAAAAAAATTAAAAAAAAATTCAATGGACAAAAATTTAAAATTTACAATTCAACTAATCACTTTTTAACCAAAGTTACTAAAGTTTGATGAGAAGATAGAGAATAATAGATAAATTGGTCCATATTAAGACCAACTTATTTTAACTTTAGAAAAATTATAATCAAAATATTTAAGAGGAAATGAATTGACTATTTTTGTATAAAAATTAACTTAAACCAAACACATATTAAATATAGCTAGGTTAAGAAACTGCATGAAATTAAGTTAGAAGGTTATTCACTAGTTGACAATTTCTAGCAACTTTTTATGCAATATTTTAACAGTACATCATGTCTTAATTGATGTCGTTAGTCCTTGTTGTCGCAACCAAAATGAATGCTAACCACGATGTTTAAACTAAGCACGAATGCTAATTTCTCCTCTTAATTTTTTGGATGGTGGGGGCCTTGGTTTTACATATAGAGTTTCTGATGCATTTTTGTCTCGATGTTGGAGCAATTTCTTATTTGGGAAGATTCCGTTACGTTTTGGACTTGTGTTTTCATGATACTGTTGTTGAATCCGATTGCAAAGGTTTATTAATGACTGATATATTCAGATGACTCTTCTAAAGTATGTTTTATATATTCTCTGTGATATTTGTTAGATACTTATTTCCGTTTAGTATATTAGACTGCATACTCTCTACCAATTACCAATTTACCATATAAGTGCACATAACTTCAAAATTAGGTGAAGACTATTTATTTTCTAGTATTTTATTATCTGTACTTTTTCTCTTATTTTAGATTCTTTTTCATTAAAATAATAATAATAAATATTTCTTATTTGACACAAATCAAACCTACCTTTTACGTTTTGTTCTTACAAGAATCAAAATTTTCAACAATAGTTCTAATTTAGAAGAGTCAAAATTTTCAACAATAGCCTTTTCTGAACCAAAGACTTGTCCTATCTTTCAACTTTTCTTATTTCTTCATTCAAATTTCTAACATGGGGTGATTAGAAACAGTGAAGATGGCAGCCACACCCTTTTCATGCAATTTAAATACAGAAAATACAATATTCATTGATGTAAATACACTTGCGGCAAATGGGCCGTACCCCAAGGGCATGGTGCTCGGAGAAGATTGAATGGGGATACCTCCTGGCAATGTACCACAACAAAAAAATACACTTGAGGCAGAAGTTACAATTTCATTCATGAACTGTTCCCAGTTTTAAACACACACAAAATACACATATTCATTAATGTAAATAACCAATTTTGACTTTGTGATGACAATAGATTCTTCTTTGTTCAATAAGGACACCCCAGTTTAAACTTATAAATTGTCTAACGCTTTCACTACTACTCCAATCCTTGTAACTTAATATTCAACAAGTCGGAAGCAATTTTTCTATAAAAGAAAAAAAACTTATGAACCAAAAAAAATAAAAATAAAAAACCTAATCATAAGTATTCTCACGTCCATGGCTAAGACTAGATTGTTTGAGAATATATATTTAATGCATACAATTAGTTTCTTTTAGAAACATGTCATTCCTACAAACTAATTTCTTTCTTCAAAGCATGATGTTATGTCAAGAGAGGGAAAAATAAAAATAAAAACGTTTTCTATAAATTGACCTATCATTATCTGTACAAAAATTCACCAATCTCTCTCTCAAAATAACATGATAATGTCATGTTCTTTTGAAAGAAAGTCAGATTAATTTAATGCAAATTTTTTCCTTTGGTGTGGTCCATGTCCTCAAATTTTCTTCCTCTGCCGTTTGCACAAGCAATGCTCCTTAGTCCTTACAACTTGCAATTGGTGATAGCCAGTAATAGCACCATCCAACGCGCTTGTTACTAAAGCAGAAAGCCCCACGCAACTTCTAAAGTCACCAAAGAAGGGACCTACACATGATGTATTCATATCAACCATCAACCCCCAAACAAACACTTAAGACCAGCCTGCAAGCCGCCACCACCTTAACCACTTTCCATCCCAACAAAGTAACAAAAACCACCCTTTTTCTGTATTTGTGATTGACTCACCTCACACACTTCTCAATCTACCTATCACAACATCCCCCATGTGATTACTAATCTCTCCTACTCGCCCCTTTCACACCATTGTACCCTTTCACTTCATCAAATAGTAATCCTCAATCTTTTAGCAAAAAGAAACAAAGAAAAATCCTCAATCTAGTATCTGTCCCATGAATCAAATCAAAGAGAATAATTAAAATATACTTAACAATAGCCCTCCAAATCTGACCATTACATGCCCTATGAAGCTTCCTAAGATTCTCCTACAACAGTATTATTATCTCTCTCTCACTAAACCACACATTCTGCCTTTTATTTTGATTGGAGAAGAATATCATATATAAAGTATAAACAATATTTCTTTGATATTATCAAATAGGCAACACCTACAAATAGGGCACCCACAAAAAATATACTTTACAAGATTCCAAAGATTAATCCTCAATTTCCTCCGAATTACAATTACAAAAGGAGGATCTGAGTTTCCAATACATTACAGTTACAGACTTCAATCTAAGACCCCCAATAAACCTAACAAATGAGAAAGAAGAAGACTTTTGCTTGCCCTTTTCTTTCCCAGATGTGTCCTCTCTTTATTCTTCAAAAAAGGAAGAAAAAAATTCTCACCATCTCAATTATACATGACACCTTAACTCATGAACAACAACTTGATAGACCATTATGTACATATAATACAATAACATTGAATTAAGTTTAGCTCCTCTCTCCCAAAAATCTCCTCTGCTCTTAGAACTTTGGTGATTTGTAAACCTCTCTGACTTCTTTTCATGCTTTTTTTTTTTTTTCCTTTGTGTGAAATGAATTAAGCAACAGCAGAAATACTGCAGTTGCGCCTATCCCTGCTAAGGCAATCAAAACCTTCGATCCTAACAGCAGCTGGTGTGTGGCCAAACTTCATTGGAACACAACCTCTAGCTGTGGAAGATGGTGAAGAAGGTGTTGCCATGGAAAAAGGATTAAAACTCCCGTTACCATTACCAAATTGCTCATCTTGGATCACAGGGTTTGAAGCCCTGCTAGGTGGAGATCCACAAAAAAATGGTGGTGATGAAGCCACTTGACCCTGCAAAATCAAATTGAAGCAATCTTTGGTTAGACATCATATTTCTTACAATCAACAACAACATCATCCAAGCCAAATGATAGAGATGTTATCATCTCTATTCTCCAGCAATCATGCATCAATCATCACCAAAAACTCCATAGTTGTTACATCTTGGAGGAATCACATGAATAAACCATACATATATTCAAAGAAAATAATTAAGGAACAAATATGTACAGAATGAAGATTAAAAAAAAAAAACTCTCTTTATTGAAAACATGAAAAACCAGATAGAAAATAACCTTGGGGAAAATGATATCCAAAAGTTCTGCCCCAACTCCTGAATCTTCGATCTCTGACTGGTAGCTGAATTTTTTGTGGGAATAAATAGAAAGTCAGAATTTAACAAAAGGGAATTGATAATAAAAAATAAATCAACAAAAAAATGAAAAAAAAAAGTTGGGAAATACTTGATGAAGGGTGGCCTCAAGGGTCTGATGTGGTTATCAATGGATGAGTGGTTCAACAGACCCAATCGACGAGGCTTAGGGCAAACCACTGATTCCATCCTCATCTCCTCGCAGCTTGTTAAGGCGTTCCCCCAGTGATTCATCTTTTCTCTTTCTTTTCACACCTGAAAACGAAGAGATCTTGTCTAGGAACACCTACAACAACAAATACCAAAAAAAAAAAAAAAATGATTATTTTTCCCATCTAATTCTCTTGGTTGCTGACAAATCCGACCAAAATTTAACCAAATCTAATGAAATTATGGACCAACACAAAGAAATAAACAAACCCCTTTGCTCAAAGTTTTCCTTCTCTTTTTTTTTCCCCCAAACACTTGAAGAAACCCAAAAAAACATAGAATCTAACCTTAAAACCAAATATACAAAAGACCCTTTTTTTCAGACACATGAAGAAACCCAAAAAGTCTTAAAATTTGATATTCCACACAGAGGATATTAAACCCAAAACATCTTAAGCTAAGTTTCCAAATCTCTGCAAAAACAGAACCCTTCAAAAGTTGCTATGTTTCCCATATGAACAAACAGAGAGAGGGAGGTAAGGAATTACCTGAGCTGCCTCAGAGAATCCTCTGAGAGGAGAAGAGGAAGAAAATGGAGCACAAAATTTTTTGGTTGTGTCAAAGAGAGATAGAGAGAGAGAGCTAAAGATAAAGAGAGTTAGCTGGGTATTCATAGAGAGAAAGTGATGACGAAAAAACGAGAAAAGGTGAGTGTTATATGATACAACAAGTTACAGATATTATAATGTAAGACCGCATTTTTTGGACCGTATGATTGATGATTAGGACATTGGTTTCTGTGAAGCGGGAAATAGGATGGGAGAGTGTGAAAGATGGAGTTTTATGGCTGAGTCAGACAAAATGAAAGGATCTGATACGATTTGATCTGATCCATAGGTGAAGGAAAAAAGACAGAGTATGATGTTGTGTTGTGCTGTGTTTTCTCGTTTTTGACCCTCCTCTTTCCTCTTTCCTCTTTCCTCAGTTGACGCAACTCTGTATTGTCCTATAGTTGTGTGGATGATAACATGCAACTCAATATTATTAGGAAATAATATTTGTAATGATATATGAAATAAAATTCAACTCCAACACCGTTATATATATATATATATATATTAAAGATTTTTATTTTTTTATTTTTTTACATAATAGATTTTATATATTTTTATGTATGTATAAAAATAAAATTATTTTTTAATGAGAAACATTAATCTCATATTAATAAACAAAATATTGTGTATGTATGTTTGTTTTCATTTTTTTAACAAGAAAGAGAGACTATTTTGAAAAAAAAAAAAAAAACAGACATTAGGAAATTACTTTTTTAATATGTTCATTTAAAAATCTAAACCGAATAGATTATTACATGATTAAACTGAAAGGATTGGATTGGATAATTTTTTCTTACAAAACTGATTCAATTCAGATCGCGAACGCCCCTAGCATGACTAGACCCTATTGTGCCTAAATTGTGGTGCAAATTAAGCACCACTGATTGCTACACATTCGTAAATAGGTTTTAAATTGCTACAACTTCATAAATTTTTGTTGAAATTGCAATACTTTAATCTTTTCCTATCAATTTAGCATTTCTTTTCCTTTACACATTACATTTATCAATTGATAAAAGATATCGAGAAAAAAAGAAGGATTTACATATGGTGTTCATAACTTGAGAAAGCATATGATAGGGTCCCAAGAAAAGTTTTATGGTGGATTCTTGAGAAGAAAAAAGTCCCCTCAAAATATGTAAATGAAATCAAGGATATGTACGATGGGGCTATTACATATGTGAAAGCTTGTAATAATTATTTTCCTATTACAGTAGGTGTACACCAAGGTTCGGCTCTGAGTCTTTATCTCTTTGTCTTAGTGATGGATGAACTAACAAAAGATATTCAGGAGGAAATGTCGTGGACCGTGGTGTATGCTTTTTGCTGATGATATTATGCTTATTGATAAGACCAAAGACGGTGTTAATAGGAAACTTGAATTGTGGAGAAGTGTTGCGTAATCGGCAAGTGCACCGATCGTTCCAAGTAATAAAGTGATAAATAAGATCGTCTCCACAGGGATTGGAAAACAATTACTACTATAATCAGTCCTCTTAATTTAGATTAATCGATTTGTGTTTCCACACTATGGTAACTAATTAAAATGTAAAGACTTGTTTTTAGGTTTTCCTGAAAAAGATTTAAAATAAATGAAGAAATGTTTTTGTAGAAGAAGTGATGAAGAAGACTGTAGCCAGGGTACATTCACCAATTGTTCCCAATTTTACTTTGGATCGATTCACAATACCTATCGAAATTAACAACTCAGACAAATTATCATCTTTTTAGAAATAATTAGTTAGATCTCAATCCCTTGGTGATCTAACTCTTTACTTCAGTTGGAACCCTAATCCCTTAGTAATCCCGCCAGAAAATAAGCATTATGTAGATAAATCCCACGACTGCAATCCATACAAGTCTATCCCTAGAACATGCATGGAGAGTCATCTTTATCCCCTTTCAGGATCAGTATTCCAATATTCCTATTGCGAACCCTGATCCCCATAATATTATTCCCTATTAGGTTGATCAGATCTAACAGAAATAATATCAATACGCGCAAGATAAAGATGAAATATATTAAAATCAATACATATAATGATTCAATCCTTGTAACAATTGTTCACAAAGGGGTCATGCCCCTGACTACAGAAATAGATCTAGCCAATCAACATCATGATCGCTGATCTGATTTCAACATGAACTGAAAATAAAATAGAAGAAAAATACAAGAACGGAACGACGAACACGAAGAACGCCTTCCTCCTTCAGCCGGATCTGCTCCTCTAGGTTTTGTGGTCTATATCAGATGTGTCTTCCTTCAAAGGTTGAGTCTCTTTTTATAAGAGACTTTTGACCTAATTTGTGAATTTGAATTCACATTCTTTCACGCTTCCCACGCTGACAACGCCACTCCCGCGCTGTCAGCGTGGGAGTTTCTGCCAATTTTTCTTCTCCCGCGCTGATGGCGCGGATCTCGCGCTCTCAGCGCGGGATCTTCTGCCAATTTTTCTTCTCCCGCGCTCAGAGCGCCATCCCCGCGCTCTGAGCGTGGGAACCTAGGTCTTTTGCAATGTTTTTGTCTTCTTTTGTGTATCTTCCTTGATATTCAGACTTTGGATGTTTTTACTCTTTTTCTCTGCCTTTCTTGCATTGATTGAGTCATTTTCTTCTTCTTTTTGCCTTGTAATTTCCTATATGCTGATCGCATATCAAGAAGCACTTTGAAGTCTAAAGGTTTCATGTTAAGCCGAAGCAAGACTAAGTATATGAAGTGTGAGTTTTCTCTAGTAAGATATGGAGAGCAAGATCTCGTGCATCTACTTGGTCAAGAGGCACCCAAGAAATATGCTTTTAGATACTTGGTATCAATTTTGTAAAAAGGTGGTGAGATTGATGAAGATGAAAATCATAGAATCAAAGTAGGATGGACGAAATAGCGGAGTGCATTTGGATTTTTGCGTGACCACAAAATTCCCTTAAGCTAAAAGGAAAATTCTATAGAATAGCAGTAAGGTCTGCAATTTTATATGGAGCTGAATGTTGGCCAGCACATAGGCAACACAAGCATAAAATTGGAGTAGCAGAAATGAGAATGTTAAGGTGGATGTGTGGTTATACGAGGATAGATAAGATAAGAAATGAAGATATTCGACGAAAGGTAGGTGTAGTACCGGTAACTAAAAAGATGAGAGAGCATAGATTGAGGTGGTTTGGGCACGTAATGAGACGGCCGCTTAATGCTCTTGTAAGAATAAAAGTTTGTTACCAAGAGCTCGACACAAAGAGAGGTGGAGATAGACCGAATTACCTGGGAAAAGGTAGTTAAACAAGACTTAATGGAATGGGATATAGATTGACGGACAGTGTATCTTAGGATGGAATGGAGAAAAGCTATAAGCAGGTGAAAAGTTAAACCCGTTATTATTCCTATGTTCCAGATGATCCTTTTTTAGTCTTTTTCCTCTTTAATCCCTTTTTTTTTTGGTTTCCCAAGGTATCCACCAGCCGACAGCCGAAGACTAATCCTTTCGAGGCGGGAGATCACATTAAGTGGATAAACCTCTCCCAACAAAGTCTTTTCCATACACACGGCCAGGGATCGAACCCTGTTAGCATGCTTAAGGAATCTTTCTTTTCCCCTTCTTATCTTTTATCTTTCTTTTCCCTTCCCCAATTTTTATTTTTATTTATTTATTTATTTTTATTTATTTAATTCTATTGTTATTTATTTTTAAATTTTTTAATTTCCTCTTATCTATAATTGGGTTCATTTACCATCGACTTCAATTAACTTGGGTTAAAGATGTTGTTGACGTTGATGTTGATTATTGACTTGAGCATCATCCCTTTATTTTAACGGAGTACCAGACAAACTATTTGCGGTCACCAGTCACCACTGATGCATAGACATGCTCTTTTGTAAAAAAAAAATAAGTGTTGAACACTGACACACAATCAGCATTTTTCGGCATGCGATTAATGCTTCAACACGTTTCAACACTCGGCCAACGTTTTGCGACACGTTATTTTAGATCCACATTTTATTTTATTTTATTAACTAAACATGAAAAATTAATTTATAAATAAATTATTTTCTGTTATGGAGTTTGACTGAGAATTTGATAATAATTTTGCTTTATATTTATATTATAGAACTTGAATATTTGATTGGTTATATGACTTATTATGAGTTATTATATGTATTAAATGTAAACTATATTACATATATTAAAAATATTATTTAATATCAAAATGTATCCTACTGTGTTAAAATCTAATATTTTTTAGAATTAACTTGCCTGCGTGTCATGTTATATCGTGTCCCGTATCAGTTCAATGTAATATAGACATTCACCATTGTCAAATTTACACAGTAAAATTCAAGCACAAATGCTCCATAACTATATTTGAACACATCCAACAAATTTGCATCTTGATACACACGTGTATTAATAGTTAAGCAATTATCCTGCTTATATATTAAGTATCATCTTGTTGATAATTTTACAAGCTATCTCCTTCCCAATTAATTTTTCATCACACAATTCTCACTTTCTAATTCCATTTTATTGCTTGGTTAAATTGCATGGAAAGGGTGTGGCTACCATAGTCTAACCCCATCAATGTCAAAAATTTGAATGAAGAAATAAGAAAAGTGAAAAGTTAGAACAAGTCTATGGTTCCGAATAGATCTGAAACCTGGCTTGCTTTATCGCAGTGAAAAGAAGTACTTTTGTTGTTATCCAAAATAAAGAGAAGTACTTTTGTTCTGCTTGTGGTTTGATAGTGTCTTAATCAAACATACTAAAACTATTGTTGAAAATTTTGATTCTTGTAAGAATATAAGAATTTGGTTCACTAAATTGCACCCCCCACAAAATGTAAAAGATGGGTTTGATTTGTCTCGAAAAACATTATTTATTATTTGTTGTAAATAATATTGATGGTTGGTTGTCCATGACCATTATGATCATTGTTGTTAAAAACTTCTATAAAAACATAAAAACTTACATTTCTATTAAGGTGATACGTCTTAAAACATAAGTAAAAACTCTTCTTACTCCGAACCAGAAAAACTCTTCTTACTAAAAACTAGTAAAAATTACATGTAAAAATGGTAGAAACACAAATTTTTACGTTTTTACTAAAACCAAAAAATCAAATCAGATCAATTTTTAACCCGTGATTGGTTTTATTTTTATATTTTTAATAAAATAAAAATCCTCACACGAGGCCGTTGTATTTCCATTTAAGAGTTGTTAAACTTTATTATTTTGATGTTATGGAACTTGATTATAGGAGTTGTTAAACTCTTTTAGTATTTTTAGACTTATGTCTTATATAGTTATATATAGTTATGTGACTTATACCTTCTTTTTTTTCTCCAGCCGACAGCCGAAGACTAATCCTTTCGAGGCGGGAGATCACATTAAGTGGGTAAACCTCTCACAACAAAGCATTTTCCATATGCACGGCCAGGGATCAAACCCCTGTTAGCATGCTTAAGAAACCTAGCTATATGGCAAATATGAAGCTATTTAAAGGGATCAAAGCCTTTAAATATGAAGTTATTCATTGAATTTTGAGTAATGACTTATGTGATTTTTTTTACATGCATATATATATATATTGTATCTTGACTTTAAGTAGTAAAAACTTTACGTTTCGCGTCGTTTCTACCATTCCCTTCCTAGATAGAAACTCAATTTTGACAACATTGGTTATGACTTATGACCGTCGAATGTTCTGTAACCAATGAAATGAATAAGTAATTGTGATCATTTATCATATTGTAACTGCCCTTATCTTATCAGTCTATAAATAGAGGCATAAAAGGGCATGATAATTCAATAAGAATATATTTCCCGTCTCTCTTAGCTTATCTCCATATTTTCTTTCAATTATCTACATTTATTTTACAACATTATTATTATTTTTGTTTTGTCTAATTGACAAAAGTACTAGTAAAAAATTAGTAAGTTTACATAGGATTTGATACTCTCTCCAATTTATCTATAAATGAGAATACCTTGAGATGATAGATCACTGCACACAGGTATAAACAGCATTTGTCAAAGGGGTGGTATCAGGTATATTCATAGTGACAGCATAACAATATTGGAGAGAAATTAAATTATACATATAAATTTTACCTCTTATTTATAAAGTTTACTTGTGGGTAGTAGGATTCTGAATCTTTTATAGTCTTTGAGCCCAATATATCATTGTCTTAATGTTATGATATGATTGTCATTAATAAAAGGATTTTTTTTCCTAATTTGTATGATTTTCTTACTACATTGCTCTCTATTGGACCTTCAAATATATATGTCCATAACAATTTTAATGTAAAAGAATATCGAATAAGAGAAAAAGAACAGATAACAAAATACTAGAAAATAAATTTGAGGTAGTCTTCACCTAATTTTGAAGTCAGGTAGAGAGGACACAGTGCACTTATATGGCAAAGAGCATTGAGTCTCATATACTAAACGTAAATAAGTAAATGAGTATCTGACAAATATCCCACATAAAAAACATACTTTAGAAGAGTCTTCTGAATGTATTACTCATTAACATATTTTTTAAAGTTAAAAGTTATTTTTAAGTTAAAGTTAGAAAATAAAAAATAAAGTTAAAAACCAGTAGATAATTGTATAATTCTTAGGATTTTGAAGGAAGAAAAATGAAATAGTTTATTATTAGTGTAAATTATAAAATTTAAAATAAAGGTATAATTAAAAAATAAATATAAGAATTCAAAAAAACAGACATATATTTAAAAAATAACTCCTCCAAAAAGCTTTTAACTTAAAATTTTTTTCTTTATCATAAAAAAATCCCTTTTACTATAAGAGATTTTATAAAATTATATTTGATTAAGTTTCTACATTTAAGAGAGAGAAAAACTAAAATAATGGGTCTATTTAATTGTGTTTTTTTTTTAAAAAAAAAGCCTTTTGGAGAGGAGTTAATTAAATAGGTGTCTTCTATGTCTTTTTGTTTTTAAAGTTAAAGTCCAAAACATAAAACGAAAAAAAGAAGAAGGTAAATATAGTCTCTAAATTTGATTCTTAAAACAAACAAAAACAGTTACAATTTTTAAAATTATTTTTTATAAAGTAGACCTTATCAAATATATTTTTTTATTTTTTATTTTTTAAAATAAAAATACTATTTTGTAAAGTAGATTTTAAACAGGCTCAATATGTTTAATTGTGTTCTGATTTTTTTTTTTGTTTTTAAAACTGTTTTGTAAAACAGTTAATAAAATATATGTTTTCTATATATTTTTTGTTCTGAAAGTTAAAAATCAAAACACAAAAAAAAACTTAGATATATATTATCTAAATTTGATTCTAAGACTAAAAAATAGTTATAGTTTTTTTTTTTTTAAATAAGCCCTATCAAGGAGTATCTTTTTTTCTTCTAAAAATTAAAAAATAGATTTCGAAATGGATTCAACAACAGGGTCATGAAAACACAAGTTCACCAAATAATGATAGTTCGGTTGGCGCCAGACAGGTGGGGTGAGAGCATATGTTCGATTGTTTTCAATATCATCTGTGAGGGGATTTAAAGTCTTAATCCTAAAACTCATCCCAAATCAAACTAATCGCGAAATGATGAATCAATTAGAATATAAAAAAAAAAACACAAGTCTAAGTAACGGAACCTTCCCAAATTAGAAATTGTTCAACATCGAGGCAAAATGCATCAGAAACTCTGTACGTAAAACCAAGGCCCCCACCCCAAAAATTAAGAGGAGAAATTAGCATTAGTGCTTAGTTTAAACATCATGCACAAAATATGTATCAGTGTGTTTCATTTTGGTTGCCGCAACAAGGACTAACGACACCAACTAATGTTGAGCCTCTTTAGTTTCTTGTGTCAGTTAGAATATCGAAGAGTCAATTGTCTTTTAGTTTTCTTATGTGAGTTATGAAGTTAAATTGTTATGTTTATTAGGGATATAATGACTGATTGTATGAGTAGTTAATTAGTGGTGTTATGAGACTCTTGATTAGCTTTGCAATGAGTCTCTTCATTGGTACTTTCAGTTTTTTGTGTTGCCTATTAATAGGCTTAGTGTATTGAAGAAATATGAAGCATTCATTTTTCAGTATTTTTTACGTGTTTCAATTTTAGAGTCTCGATATTCTACCAGTGGTATCAAAGCGAGATTGAGAGAGTTAAACACGTGAGGGAATAGAGTTATAAAAAAAATAGTTGAAGAATCATGGCCACATATTCTAATTTTGTGCAAGCAGTCAATCCACGTTTCGATGGTCACCATGATCATTGGAGCATGTTGATGAGAATTTCCTTCGACCAAAGGAATATTGGGACATAGTTACCAATGGCGTTGCTGAACCAGCAGAGGGAGCTCAGTTGACAGCAGCACAACGAGCAGCTCATGAAGCGGCAAGACTGGAGGATTTAAAGGCGAAAAATTATCTCTTTCAGGCCATTGATCGTTCCATCTTGGAAACGATTCTTTGCAAAGAATCTTCTAAGGATATTTGGGACTCCATGAAAAAGAAGTATCAAGGCTCTGCAAGAGCAAAGAGGCAGCAGCTTCAAGCTTTACCTTCGGAATTCGAAACACTTTGAATGACGTCGGGAGAATCAATTGCAGAATATTTCTCTCGCGTAATGACCATTGTCAATAAGATGCGAATTCATGGAGACGGGACAACATAAATAACTGTCATAGAAAAAATTCTTCAATCGTTAACAACAAAATTTAATTTTGTTGTTTGTGCTATAAAAGAATCTAAAGATATAGATGATTTATCACTTGATGAATTGCAGAGCTCATTGGTGGTGCATGAACAGAAGTTCAAACAGGATGACACAGATGAGCAAGCATTAAAGGCTTCTACTGATACTTGTTCCAATAATTTTCGAGGTAGGGGTAGAGGTAGAGGCAGAGACAGAGGAAGGGGAGATCTCAAGATCAGAGATACCTCCACTAATTTTAGAGGCAATAATGATCAATTTCAAGGCAAAGGCAGAGGAGGAACCCTTGATAAATCCAAGGTAGAAGGTGAATGTTATACTGTTAGGCTGCCAAATAACAAAGAAAATGGAGAAAGTTCAAACTTTGCAGAAAAGGAGGAAAGTGAAACCTTATTGATGGTTGATGAAGATGAAAAGAAAATTGAGTCAGATGTTTGGTATGTGGATATCGGCTGCAGCAACCACATGAGTGGTAGTAAGTCTTCTTTCTCTCATCTGAATGAAAATTTTCAATCTACTGGGAGTTTTAGTGATCATTCTATTGTGAAAGTAATAGGAAAAGGTGACATTAAAATAAAAACAAAGAATGATTTTGTGGAAACAATATCTAATGTATTGTATGTTCCTGATTTGAAAAATAATTTATTAAGTGCTGGCCAATTACAAGAAAAGGTTTATGTGATCACTATTAAAAATAGTTTTTGTGAAATATATGATTCTGTTAGAGGTGCTATTGCTGTTATTCAGATGAGTTCAAACTTTTGTAGGAGATCAAGATGACAGGAAGAGCACATCAGGTTATGTTTTTATGATTGGTACATGTGTTGTTTCTTGGGCATTGAAGAAGCAACCAATTGTAACTTTGTCAAGCATAGAAGCTGAATTTGTTGTTGTTACAGCTTGTGCATGCCAAGCCATTTGGCTAAGGAGAATTCTTGAGGAGCTTCAATTCAAGCAACTCGGAGCTACTAAAATTATGTGTGATAATAATTCAACAATTAGATTATCCAAGAATCCTATGCTACATGGAAGAAGCAAGCACATTGATGTGAAGTTTTGTTTTTTAAGAGATCTTTGTAACGATGGAGCTATTGATTTAATCTATTGCAAGAGTGAAGATCAGATTGCTGATATATTCACTAAAGCACTCAAGATGAAGTCATTTGTGAAGTTAAGAAGATTATTAGGTGTTTGTATATTTTAAACTAACTGTTAGAAAACGTCAGTTTAAAGGAAGGAATATTGCAGTCTCTTTAGTTTCTTGTGTCAGTTAGAATATTGAAGAGTCAATTGTCTTTTGGTTTTCTTATATGAATTATGAAGTTAAATTGTTATGTTTATTAGGGATATAATGACTCATGTTATGAGTAGTTAATTAGTGGTGTTATGAGACTCTTGATTAGCTTTGTAATGAGTCTCTTCATTGATACTTTCAGTTTTTTGTGTTGCCTATTAATAGGCTTAGTGTATTGAAGAAATATGAAGCATTCCTTTTTCAGTATTTTTCACGTGTTTCAATTTTAGAGTCTCAATATTCTATCAATTAAGACATGATGTACTGGTAAAATATTTCATAAAAAGTAGCTAGAAGTTGTCAACTAGTGAACAACCTTCTAACTTAATTTCATGTTGCTTCTTAACCTAGCTATATTTAATATGTGTTTGGTTTAATTTAATTTTTATAAAAAAGAAGAAGTAGTTCTTTCAGTCAATTCATTTCCACTTGAATATTTTGATTATAATTTTTCTAAAGTTAAAATAAGTTGAATATGGACTAATTTTAGGGGTGTTTGTGTCTGGATTGAATCGATTTTGAAGTAAAATTTATCCCTTCAATTTGATCATTTAATCATTCATTCGATTTTTTTTTTAAATTCTATCTAATTCAATCCAATTTTATTCGATTTGGATTAGATTGGTTTATGATTTTTCGAAAAGCTTAAAATTTCAATCATATAAATTATTAACTATATCAAAATGAAGTCATACAAAATTACAAACCACTGAAAAAATAAGAGATTACAAATTTAAAATAAATACATGAACAATTAAAATTAAAAAATAATAACTTACATCATCAGCTTTTAATAAGAATCTGCACCATAATCATCATCAACTTTTGTATTTGGTGAGATATCTAAAATAATTATAATAAAATATTGTTAGTAATTTCTGTATTTGTATCAATTTGGATTGGATCGATTTTCACTAACTAAACCGAAAATCAATCCAATCCAATTAAAATATGCCTTTTTTTTGTTTTTGATTTTTAGATATTCTATTTATACGATTATCGATTTTTCGATTCGGTCGCTGCGGTTTTGATCCGTTGATGAACAACCCTAATTAATTTATCTATAAATTTATATCTTCTCATCAAACTTCACTAACTTCGATTAAAAAGTGATTAGTTTAAGGGTAAAGAAATAATCCAGTCAATGGAGATAAGTTATCTTCGGGAACTCTAAACGACGTCGTTTTGGGATGGAAGCTAAGGTAATTTTGGAATTCTAATATATTGCAGAGTTATATTAGTCTTTATCATTATAATTTTTAAATTTTATAACCCCAAAATGACATCTTTTTGAGTTCACTAGAGATAATTTTATCTATAATAACTAGAGAAATATTTTTTCCTTAATTTAATTGTAATTTTTAAATTTCTTGTCCATTGAATTTTTTTAATTTTATTATCTATTTTTGAAGAGTGAGGTTGGAAAGTATGGAAAGTGTGTGTGTTTTAAGCACACTCATTACCTGGCTTCATATGGCAACCGAATTAAATGTCTAGTATACAACAGTTGTCCATGGTACGTAAGTAGTACACATATACCTAACTTGCATTTACTTAGAAATGAGAGTGGGCATGTTAGCTGTGTGATTTAAGTACATGTTTTTTTAATACCAATAGGATTCGAAATTCTGAGGGATCGAAATAAACTAATTTTAGATTTGAGTAATTTTAATCGAATTCATTATCATTTGAATAAATTAAATCTGTGTTTAGCTGAAATGACACTACACGCCATACCTCTGCTTACGTGTCAAAATTTGCAGTAAAACACCCCCTTACTGCACCTTTCTAATACAATTTGCAGTAAAACATATGGATTCTAGTTTTATCAGATCAAAAGAAACCAAATACTTGTCAAACTTCCTCCGTGAAACTCCTATTCTATAATGCACCGAGACAATGATACAGAATATGACACGACATGATATACCGATACATTAATTTTAAAAAATATTATATTTTGATATGTTAGAACATATTTTGATATTAAATAATATTTTTAATATATATATTAAAGTTTAATTTAATACGTATAATAACAAGTCATATAATAAATCAAATATTCAAATTTCATTACATAAATATAAAAAAAAATAATTTTTTGTATCTTGTTAATTTTTCATGTAAATTTCATAACAAAAAAATTTGATTTATGATTTTTTTTTTAGTTAATCAAATAAAATTAAGAAGTAAAAAAAAATGTGTCTGATGTGTACCGGAACGTTGACTGCGAGTAGAAAAAATTGACTGCGTGTCAAAAAAATATGTCAGAATATGTCAGAGCATATCTATATCAGTCCAACACGTGTCCGACACACAAATTTTGCAAAATTGTCGAGTCGGTGCTTTGGAGCTCCTGTTTATAGTCTCTGTTTGATATGTCTTATTTTCAACTTATTTTCTCCTTAAAAGTAGAAACTCAACTAAACATAATTTTATAAAAGTTTTTATTATAAAAATAATTTTTTTATATAATGAAGAAAAATTAAAAGCTAAAAACTTCTAAAAGCTCTCAAAAGGAGTTTTTTTAAAGATATATGTCAACTTTTAAAACTCTCATATTTATTTTATAGTTTATGTCACCTTTTGGAATCCTCGTATTTATTTTATAATTTTATTCTTATTTTAAATTTTTATTTATAAATTTTATCCTTTTCCCTCTAATAATAAGTCATTTCATTTATTCTCTTTCAAATTCATTATAACAGTTTTATGTTACTACCAAATTGCTTTTAATTTTATTTTTTAAGCCTTCTTTTTTAATTTAGGTAAAGGTTTTAGCTTAAAAAAAAAAAGAATATTCTAACTATCAAAATTTTCTATTACCAACTTACTACCTATCTAATCACCATTAAATTAACATTTTCTCTCTTTTCAAAAACTTTTTAATAGTAAGTTAGTAGTGATAGTTTTGGGTATTTAGAGTTTCCTCACTCTAAAATAAATTGCCAAAACGTACCTTATCCGAAGTCTGAAATCCTATGCGCTTCCATTACCGCCATTTCTCATTTTGTGCATTTATATATCTCTTCTTTTTAAAATAAACTAAAATAATTAGATTACACTCTATTTTTAAAAATTTACTTAAATTAAAAAAAAAATTATATTCATGCCGAACATTTTTTTTTTTTGTGGGTGTAACGTACCGAAAATAACTTGTAAAAAAGTGGCGTACTGTTTTCTATGAACAAAATGGCAAGTTGCTACTAAAAGGCTAGCCATGCAAGTTATTATTACAATATTAATTTCAGATCTCTTTCCATTAATTGTTAGAGTAAAAATGACATGGGAAGAGGGGGAAAAGTGATTGAAGGGACCAACAAAACCCGACACAGTTGGTAGATGATTAGGTTCCTTAAGCATACTGATAGAAGTTTTGATCTGTGTATGAAAAAGATTTTGTTGGTAGAAGCGTGACCCACTTCGATGATTTAGGGTATGTTTGATTTTGTTTTGATTTTTTTGTTCTTAAAATTGTTTTGTAGAATAATTATGGAAACAGTTATTTTCTGCATTTTTTGTTTTGAAAATTAAAAACCAAAACAGAAAACAAAAACAAATCAGATATGTTCTTTAAATTTGATTCTAAAAATAAAAAAATAGTTACAGTTTTTAAAATTTATTTTACAAAACATGCCTTACCAAACGAGTTTTTTTATTTATTTTTTTCTGAAAATTAAAAAACTGTTTTAAAAAACAGTAAACAAACATAGCCTCAGTCTTCAACTTTTAGCAGAAGAATAGCTTGAGGAAACTCAAAAGTACTTGATGGGGTCAAGAGTTGGATAGTTTTTTTTTTTTTGGAGATAAGGGTTGGATAGTTAAAATTGATTTTTTAAAGTAAATTTAGTGCTTTAATGACAAAATAATTAATGGTGAGAGTTATAAAATTAATTATTACAGAATTAATTAAAATAGACTCATAATTAATATTGCATTAATAGATTTTTAAATTAAATAAGAGTGGTTTGCTTTAGTTCAAACACATGGCTGCACGCGCTATGTGACTTTGCACATTCATCTATAGTTAGATGATTGAATATTATCTAAACTTGTTTGGGTCTCAGTTATTATAGATAATAAATTGATTTAGCTTATTACAACCAAAATAAAATTTCAACACTCACAATTAAATTCTAACCGCAATTATAACTCGATCATACATTGGGATGTGAAGGCTTTTCTAAAATCATCAATGTATAAGATGCTATAGTGATAATTTTTCAAAATTATTTATTGTATTATTAATATGGAGTGCATACAAGATTTTTCTCATCTTCCACAAACAACATCACATGTGCATAGTCGTTTATTATTGGTAAGATCTGCACAATTACAATGCCTAGGTATGTCACTACCTCCGTACTTTGAGAGAAATGCTAGTAAACAGCCATACCATTCACGAACGCCACATTCGCCATCCAACGTCATATCTTTGGGACAAAACTTTATTTGTCCTGTGTTTGTTAAATAAGTCAATTTATTTGAGAATGTAATGTAATCTCTTTGAAAATTTGTATGAATGACAAGAAAAGCTACTCTACGTACACTACTACTACATAATACTACTACTAATAATATATAAGTGATAATGGTCGTACTCGTACCATAGGCGTGATTGAAGAGAGCGAACAAAGCCCACACAATCAAAATGCTTCCTACCTTCATGGTGATGTTCTCTCCAAGATGATATTCTCAACTTGAAGTGTTAAGAATGTGGGACATAAGTTGACTCCACATGAGATGAATATATATAGACGTTTGAGTATCCAATTTGGTAATTGTTTTTTTAGGCTTTTACATTCTTTAAAATCAAAGATGACAGTTTTATTAAGAATCATATAGAATAAATGACATATCAAAAGTGCTTTTATTTAGCTAATAATATTATATTTGATAAATTATTATCATGCAATACTTTAATAAAAAATTTAATAAAAAAATGTAGAACAAAGAGTTAGTAATATAATCAAATTATTTGTTTATTAAATACAAATTGATTTTCTCATTACTTTCTGAACGCAACTTACTAATCTCTTTATGGAAGTAACTTATGGTAATAAAAGAAACCATTTATTCCAAAATATTGACAACTAAGATTCGAAACACATTTACTTGTTTCAAATAAATGTGATCATCTATTGCTTTCACATAACTTTGAATCTTTGATAATTGTATTGAATATTGATTGTATATTCATTCATCTACTACTTTCAATGAATTTTTTACTAGTTACGGAAGAATTCAGTCTTTTATTACTTTTTTTTCACTTAATAAAATATTTTATTTTCTCACAATGCTCCAGTTTCATAGACCTCCTCGAAGCCTTCATAGGCTTCTACTCACAGGAAATATTTATTATATTTCAGGATCATCCAATGATTTGGTGTTCCCTCTTATAACATTAATTTTTTCTTTTCCTTTTTACCTCTGTTATTTTTCTTCTTTTTCAATTTTACCCTCTCATTTATACTAAGGGACCACCTATAAAAAATGGTGGTCCCGGTCCACCATAAATTCACTCCTTCTTAGTGACACCCCCGTTAAAGGGGAACAGTGACCAAAGTGTCACTGTTAGAAAAAAAATTACCACATTGCCATGCGAACAGTAAATTTGGCCAAAATGCCACGTGGCATATTTCGCTACATTGTGTAGCGAATTATGTGTGCAAATAATTCGCTACACAGAGTAGCAAAATATGCCACGTCAGAATACACAGAACCAAAAATGCCACGTGTCAAACAAGGAGAAATTCGCTACACTGTGTAGCGAATTTCTCCTTGTTTGACACGTGGCATTTTTTGTTCTGACGAAACATATTTTGTTATACTGTGTAGTGAATTATTTGTATACATAATTCGCTACACAGTGTAGCGAAATATACCATGTGACATTTTGGTAAAATTTACGTTTGACATGACAATCTAGTAATTTTTTTTGTCAACACTGGCAAAATGGTCACTATTCCCGTTAAAGGCATACGTTATTTTCTTAAAGACAGGGGTCTCGGAAGTGTGTATTTCTGGCACTGTCAGTGTGATACGAGCCCAAGTCCAAGCGGCCCAAGCCCAAGCCCAATAACAGATATATCAGTTCCAAATTCATCTACAGCTGAACCATACGCGTGTCCTGGAGGAACAGTGCAACAGGAACAATTGTCCACAAAAGAGATACAAGGTCAAGTCATTGTTGACGGTGAGGAAGGAAATTCAGAAGAAACCAAAGGAGAAGATATGCTAGGAAGAATTCGTAAAAGACCCACTCGGTTGGAAGATAAGAACTATATGTGGTAGGAACCATGTTGTAGTCTGATGTAATCTTGTAGTCTGTTAGTTGTTTTGATTTGGTACATCCGTGTGTAGTGTTGGTTAGTTGTTGAGAAGGTTCTGTTAGTTTCTTTTGTAAATCTATAAATAGGAACCAGAACGCTATTGAAGGGAGTTTTTGATATCCCAATTTTCATAATAAAGTTTCTTCTTCTCATCTCCTTCTCTTATTCACTCTTATTCTTTCTTGTTCTGTTGAATCGATAGGTTGGTCCTATCAAGTGGTGCTTTCATTCCTGAACAATGGCCCCCGAGACACGAGCACGTTCAATTGATGACCGTCTGGAACAAACCCAATCGGAGGTTGAAGGTTTGAAGGACCAGATGCACAAGAAATTCCAAGAAATTACATGCAAGTTGGATGCGATCTTTGATAATTTCCGAGAGCATTCCCAAACCTCTACTTCTTCTGGGCACAGCAATATGGTCAACAATCACGATTCGGCAGCAACGCGTAACCTTCGAATCAAAGTTTCTAGGTATGATGGTTCCTCCGATCCACAAGGTTGGATCTACAAAATCAACCAATATTTTGATTTTCATGATATTGAGGAGGGTCAACGCCTTCGTATAGCGTCCTTCTATCTTGATGGGAAGGCTCTGTCCTTTTATCAGTGGCTTCATAAAAATACCACCATTGAATCTTGGGATTCTTTTTTGCGTTCTCTACAAGTGCACTTTGGTCCCTCCGAATTGGAAGATTATCAAGACAAATTGTCCAAGTTGATCCAGAAAGGTTCTGTCACTGAGTATTAGGAGGAGTTCGAGACTTTATCTAATAAGGTAAATGGTCTTTCGGAATCCTTTCTTCTTAGTTGCTTTACTTCTGGCCTCAAACATGTGATTCAACAAGAGGTGAAATCTTTCAGACCCACCACTTTAACCAGTGCCATATCTTTGGCAAAAATACAAGAAGCCAAATTACAATACAAATCGACTTACCCTCGGTTATACTCATCACAACCACCCTTACTTCCTACTCCTTCAACCACCAACCATGCCACACCAGTTACTCCCAATAGCCAGATAACCACAAACAAACCAACTACTCACCGATTATCCCAAAGCCAAATACAAGAAAGACGAGAAAAAAATTTGTGCTTTACTTGTGGTGACAAGTATTTCTTTGGACATAAGTGTAAAGCTTCAGTCCATGTTCTGATTGTGCCGGATGAAGAGTTGCTACATTCTACAGAAACAGAACCAGAAACCGTGGAACATGATACTGACCAGTTTGTCGAAGCCAGCTCTTCTTTTGATTCATCGACACCACAGATCAGTTTTCATGCATTGTCTGGTGTTGTTGTTCCTCAAACGCTCTGCTTCACTAGCTATATTGGTAAATCTGCTATGGTCATTCTAGTAGATGGTGGTAGCACACACAATTTCCTCCAACCAAAAGTAGCCTTGTCTTTATGCCTTCCAATGTCATCTGATAGGCAATTTGATGTGATGGTGGGCAATGGCCACATGCTTAAGTGTGAAGGTTTCTGTCCTGCAGTACCGGTTCAGATTCAGAAACACATATTCTTAATTGATTTTTACATATTACCCATGCAAGGGGCAGATATGGTCCTGGGAGTGCAATGGCTACAAGGACTCGGTCCTATCATCCTGGATTACACTCACTTAACCATGAAATTTTCATGGGAAGGTGAACCCATTCAGCTGCAAGGAGACACACATCAATCTCCCATTTCCTTCAACCAGTTCAAGAAGATTCAGCATCAAGGCCAGGTAGCCTATTTCTACCAACTCACTCTCATAGACTCTTACACGTCCAGTACAGAATCGGCCATGGATTATGCGGTAGCACAATTGTTGGAAGAATTTGCTGGTATTTTCCAAGAACCGCAAGGGCTTCCACCACATCGCCAATTGGACCATGCAATTCATTTGGATCCCCAAGCAAAACCAGTCAACGTCAGACCATACAGGTACCCTTAATTCCAAAAAAAGAGATAGAAAAACAAGTCCTTCAGATGCTTGATTCTGGTTTTATAAGGAATAGTACTAGTCCTTTCTCTTCACTTGTCTTATTAGTCAAGAAAAAAGATGGGACTTGGCGATTTTGTATTGACTATAGGGCTTTAAATAGTATTACAATTCGGGATCGATTTCCTATCCCTACTGCTGATGAATTGATGGATGAATTAGGGGGTTCCCGATATTTTTCTAAGTTGGATTTAAGAG
Source organism: Gastrolobium villosum (assembly GCA_032173675.1). NCBI lineage: Eukaryota > Viridiplantae > Streptophyta > Magnoliopsida > Fabales > Fabaceae > Gastrolobium > Gastrolobium villosum. The sequence continues at coordinate 28,269 of JAVKPL010015234.1, read as the reverse complement.
CTGGATACCATCAAATTTGTGTCCACCCTGAAGATATACACAAAACTGCCTTCCGAACACACCAAGGACATTATGAGTTCCTTGTTATGCCCTTTGGCCTCACAAATGCCCCCTCCACCTTCCAAGCTACCGTGAATTCAATATTACAGCCTTTTCTTCAAAAATTTGTTGCCGTTTTTTTTTTATGATATACTGATATATAGCTCTTCCATGGATTTGCATTTGCACCATTTGCGTTCAGTTCTGTTCATCCTTCAGGAAAATCAATTTGTTGTTAAAAGAAGCAAGTGTTCTTTTGCACAAAATGAAGTAGAATACTTGGGCCATATTGTATCAGTAGCTGGAGTGAAAATGGACCAGAATAAAGTTCAAGCCATGCTCGAGTGGCCTAGTCCAACAAACCTGAAGCAGTTAATGGGATTCTTGGGCCTCACTGGCTATTATAGGCGCTTTGTTAGTGGTTATGCATCAATTGCAGCCCCTCTCACTGACCTACTTAAGAAGGATTCTTTCCAATGGAATGATATAGCACAACAGTCTTTCAACCGCCTCAAGGCTGCCATGACAACAGCCCCTGTCCTAGCCCTGCCTGACTTTAATCAAGAGTTTGTAGTAGAGACTGATGCTTCATATTTGGGAATTGGTGTCGTCCTTCTCCAATATGAGCATCCTATTTCCTATTTTAGCAAAAAGTTATCTCTTAAGATGCAAAAGGCTTCTGCATATGTTAGGGATTTGTAAGCTATTACAGAGGGAGTTAAAAAGTGGAGGCAATACCTTTTGGGTAGAAAATTCCTAATTCGCACAGATCAAAAGAGCCTCAGAGCACTGTTGGATCAAGTAGTTCAAATGCCCGAGCAACAATATTATTTGGCTAAACTCTTGGGTTTTCAGTATACCATAGTGTACAAACCAGGAAGGGAGAATAGGGTAGCTGATGCCCTTTCTAGATATCCTTCCCACATGTCTTTCACCACTCAATCCGTAGTGCATGTGGAGCTCCTGGAAAACCGAAACAAGAAAATCAGCAATCGGTCTTCTTCCAAGAAAAATACAGACAATTAGCAGCAAGTCCGGTCACCAACAATCAGCTGGAAATTCGAGATGGTTTGTTGTTAGAAAAAGGCAAACTTCTTATCGATCCTTCATCTCCTTTGGTGCAGCAAATACTAAGGGAGTGTCATTCTACTCTAGCTAGTGGACATTCGGGTAATCAAAAGACTTTGGCTAGGGTCACAACATCCTTTAGATGGTCTGGCCTTAAACAGGATGTAAGGAAGTTTATTCAATCTTGCCAAGTTTGCCAACAAGTCAAATATCAAACTCAGTCACCAGCAAGCCTTTTGCAACCCATTCTCATTCCCAACAGAATATGGGAAGACTTAGCAATGGATTTTATTACGGGATTACCCTTATCTCATGGTCAAACTATTATTCTAGTGGTGGTTGATCGTTTATCCAAACAAGCTCATTTTGGTTCCCTTCCTCACAAATATACGGCTGCCGAGGTATCAGACCTCTTTCAACATATGGTTTGCAAGTTACATGGTATCCCTAAATCCATTATTTCAGATAGAGATTCTGTGTTCCTTTGCCGGTTCTGGACAGAGTTGTTTGAACTCAGTGGCACTCATTTACGACGGACAACGACATATCATCCACAGTCAGACGGCCAATCTGAAGTTGTCAACCGTGTGCTTTAACAATATCTTCGTTTTTTTGTTGCTGATTATCCAAAAAGATGGTCCAAAATTCTTCATTGGGCAGAATTTTGCTACAACACTAATTTTCACAGCTCCACGGGTATGTCACCTTTCAAAACTGTGTTTGGCCGTGATCCTCCCACTATATTAGATTATTTTCCCTCAACAACAGCCCCATAGAGGTGGAACAGCTCTTAGAAGATAGACATCTCATCTTAGAGCAATTAAAAGCTAATTTGCAACATGCGCAGAAATTGATGAAGGAGAAAGTGGACCAACATAGGAGAGATGTTCAATATAAAATAGGTGATTTGGTGTGGGTACAGTTACAACCATACTGTCAATCATCCCTTTCCCACAGAACATCTAATAAACTATCCAGGAGATATTTTGGGCCCTTTGAAATTCTTAAAAAGGTGGGAGCAGTTGCATATAGGTTGAAACTGCCTCTGCAAGCCAAAATACATCATACTTTTCACGTGTCTTTGCTTAAACCACACTGTGGGGACAGCAACATCCAATCGTGCCCATTTCCTGACATGGTTAACAGTGGATTACCTGTGATGGAACCAACACATATACTAGACAGTCGTTGGGAACAAATTGACGACCAACGTATTCGGCTGGTACAGATTAAGTGGGCAGGCATGCCTACTGACTTCACTACATGGGAACCTTGGGAGGAATTCCATGCTCAATATCCTTCTTTCAACCTTGAGGACAAAGTTAGTCTTAATGGGGGAGGTGTTGATACGAGCCCAAGTCTAAGCAGCCCAAACCCAAGCCCAATAACAGATATATCAATTCCAAATTCATCTACAGTTGAACCATACGCGTGTCCTGGAGGAACAGTGCAGCAGGAACAATTGTCCACAAAAGAGATACAAGGTCGAGTCATTGTTGACGGTGAGGAAGGAAATCCAGAAGAAAGCAAAGGAGAAGATATGCTGAGAAGAATTCGTAGAAGACCCACTTGGTTGGAAGATGAGAACTATATGTGGTAGGAACCATGTTGTAGTCTGATGTAATCTTGTAGTCTGTTAGTTGTTTTGATTTGGTACATCCATGTGTAGTGTTGGTTAGTTGTTGAGAAGGTTCTGTTAGTTTCTTTTGTAAATCTATAAATAGGAATTGGAACACTATTGAAGGGAGTTTTTGATATCCCAATTTTCGTAATAAAGTTTCTTCTTCTCATCTCCTTCTCTTATTCTTTCTTGTTCTGTTGAATCGATGGGTTGGTCCTATCACAGTGACTCAGTAATGCCACAAGGCCCACAACCAAAACGTTTAACAGGAACAGACAAGTAATAAATACACTATTTCCTACGCACTATTTAGAAAAAAAATTCCTATGATTTTGTATTGAATTTTTTTAATCACTTATTTTTTATGGTTTATTTTATCCAAACACATTTTTTTTGCATAGATGGAAATTTAACTAATTTGTATATTTTATTGAAACAGTAATCAATGTACCACACATTGACCACTTTTTTACCAATCCATCACGTGAACAGTAAAATTTGCTAAAATGTCATGAGTACAAGTTTGTTATAACAGGTAATAAACTATGTTTGTTGATGTGGTATTTTTATGGTGGCCACCTAATTCGCTATTCCCAGTAGCAAATTAGGTTATAATTAAGGGTTTTATGTTTATTATGTTATAGGAAAAGTGATTGTGTAATGTTATAGAGATTCATTTTGCGTGCCATATTTTTTTCTTTCTTTTTGTTTTAAAATGTGTGGGCCCCACAAAATATTGTATGAGTAGGAAAGTTTGTTGTGTTATGTTAAAGGATAGAATGAAAACCCTATAATTAATATCATTATGCTCCAACCATTTGCTAGGACACGTGATAGGCACATTAAAGTCTGTTGTATGGCCAACGAACTATATGTAACAGTTACAACAAAAATTGGTGGGGCCATGACAAATAGCACTTTGTGTGTTTGGCGATGGTGGATCCGGATCTTCTGATGTGAAAAATCACATGACATGATAAAGTGAAAAATCATAATCATACGAAGGTGGATCAATAGTAATAAAAGAGGAGAGAAAAAAATAGTAAAATAAGTAGTTACAAAATCATAATCATTGATTTAACTTTGTATGATTGTGATCTTCTCACATCACCATGTCATGTTTTTTCTCACATCAGAGGATCTATTTCGGGCAATGGTATATGCTTTTGGCTTTCCCCAAAATTTTATGTTCTCAGTTGCTTTTATTCCTACTGATTCAATTGCTAGGGACAAGTTCATTTGTAGCTTTCATATAATATATACACCAGATTTCTTGATTTTCATTATTTTTTATTACATCCAACATTTATACATCTCTAGTACATTTTTCATATTATTAATTTAATCATATATAATAAATTTGGTTTATTATTTTTAAGAGCGATGTTCTGGCCAACCCAATCGGCTAGTTCGATATAGCGGCCCAATGCCAAAAGTTCAAGCCAACCCTCCCAACACTGTAACATTAACCTAGCTGCGCGCCAGTGCTACCATCCCTGCGTGTAAGCAACAACTCCCCAATGCTAGACACTAGAATGTCTTACTTGTGATACTCTCATATCCTCTTTGCCTTGATAGACACTCAAGATGTCTCCCCTTTTATGCTTTCCCCGCACAACAGCTGTTGTCAGCACTACAACAATGACAAAGCACCTCTTCTCAGCGATGCCAAGTTGGAATGACTTTTTCCCATGGTAGTTGACTTGGCTCACTCCCCACATAGAGAAGGGTTCTACCCTTGCTATAAATACCCCTCTCATCTTCTTCATGAGGACACACAATATCAATAATTTATGAGTCGTTGCTTTGTCAATTTGGAGAGTCATTATATCCATTCAACACCACCACATTGTCATACACAACACCTGGGACCTTCCTGCATAGTCTTGGTCTATATCATTTTTATCAAGGACACCCCTATAGTGATCTCAACATTTTTTTTAAGTTACATACTGGCTCCAGTGTTGTAAAACCCGACTCGATCCGGTCGGGTCAACCCGGGACCCGGTCATCAGACCAGTTCGGGTCAAGCATTGGACCGCTCATGCATCGACCCGGTCAAACCCAGTCAAAACCCGGTCAAAACCGGTGACCGATGACCCAGTGACCCGGTCGGATCATGCATTTAAAAAAAAAATTAACCAAAATTGTTTTATTTTGTCAGAAAAAATGTATAACTCATTTTAATTTTTTTTTTTTTGTAATCTTATTTGCTAACATACTCTTATATAATGATCTCTAATTTCAACTTTCAATACTAAAGCAATTTGCAGAATAATAAATTAAGATATTATGACATATGTCATTTTTAATGTAGTTGAATTTGAAAAAATTTGAGTTTAATGTCATTGAGAGGTATGTTTATAAGGATTCTGAGTTGCAATTAAATTGTCATAGAAATAATATATATTTTTATTTATTTATGCTTCATGTTTTTTTAGCTTATTAAATGAACCTTGATTAATTCATTTTAGATATGGAGAATATAATTGAATTTATATGTTTATATTTATATATATTTTTATATATCTATATATATTCGGGTCAACCGGTCCGACTAGTGGCCCAATGACCCAGTACCCCAACCGAATCGATGCCCGGACCGAGTTTAATAACATTGTCCGGATCTCTTGCCTCACTAATGATTCAAGTGGGCTGATTTATTATTTTTTTTTTTTTGATAAACTTTTTATTATATTTTCTACCTCTTAAAGACACATGACTTCATCGTCACTTTTTTTTTATATTAACTTTTTTTAAAAAAATTATTAATCACTTTTAAATTTATTTTTTAACCTTAAAATCTCTTAATTACAATCTTCGCTGTTTATTTTATATTCTTAAATTAATTCTTTTCACATTTATATTTGTATATTATTTTTCTCTCTCTCTCTCTCTCTCAAATCTCGGCTACTTTACTCTTATGTATTAAAATAGAGTATATTATTTTGAGAGTGACTTAATCTTATAGTCTATTATTCTTTAAAAAAAATATATGTATCATGTTAAAATTCTCTTTTTTTAAGTTGTATTCTTTTTAAAATAATTATATATATCTTTACATTATTTTAAAGTATTTAAATTTATATTATGAATTTTACTAAATTTAAAATAACGATTCAATACATGACATACTTGATTGTTATATTTATTTATGGAATTATGGCATACGTCTTACAACAATGACTAAAATAACGATTTTCTGATTTTTTTTTTCAATAATTGACAATTATATAGTATATTGAAAATGAGTGAGGATTGATATGTATTAACAAAAGAAAAAATAAATGAGTGAAGCATGTATCTTGTGACAGTCTAATTAGTTAAATAATAGATTACGTTCTTTGAAATGTTGTTTGAAGTTCATAATTATTTTTGAAAAAGAAGCAAGTCAATTTCAGATTGTGTGCACGAGAAGATTTGGAAAGACAAACATGCATGCTTTAATATTCTAATTAATATATGAATCTTGAATCAATAATTTGATTGGAGCTATTTGCGCTTTGACTCAATCGTAGTTACTAAATTTCAACAAGATAGATGACAAATCATTTTAAAGTTTGAATAGAAAACCTAACTTGAAGACCGATAAGATAAAGAGTAAATACTTTTTTGATCCTTAGCAATATCTACGAAATCTTTTTTAATCCCCGGCAATAAAAAAGGATTAAATTGGTCCCTAAAATTATGAAAAAAGGGCCACTTTAGTCCTTCTGTCAATTGTAATAAGTACTCCTTGGTCATTTTTTTATCATTTTAGGGACTAATTTAGTCCTTTTTATTGCCAGGGACTAAAAAGGATTTCGTGGATATTGCCAAGGACCAAAAAAGATGTTTACTCTAAGATAAATTTAAGGGTTTAGTTTGGGATTGGATTACCTAAGGAAGAAATAATATATTCTTGAGTCAGATCGTACTTATAACATTTATAACCTTATTTATGTATTCTGGAAAATACAAACACTCATCTATGTATTTCTCGAAATACATAAACAAGGATGTAAGAAAAAAAAATTTAAAAATATAATCATCATCTATATTTTTTTGTAATTTTGAAATTGATTTCACGAAACCAATTAAGTCCATTTTATATTTAATAAAATTTATATAAAATTTATCTAAAGTATAAAAAATATGTCAAAGAATGTCTGATTAACATTTTTCACTGGGCTAAGCTCTTAAATATACCGCTACTTAATCTACAGGCTGGACAGTAACATGATTTGAAATTGGGCCTAAGTTGGGATGTCCCAATTTTAATTACCTCATGTTGTAGAAATAAAATTATAAGTGGGACCCACAGATAAAAGGAGAGAGAAAAGTATGACTCAATCTTTTTTTTTGGTGTGTAGGAAAGTTGTTTATCTCATGTAAAATGAGATAAACATAACCTATATATATATATATATGGGGGTATGATATTCTTACTATCTATTTTTTCTACTATCACTCTAATCATCATTGGATTCAAAAGTAATTTTTTTTTCTCTCTTCATTCAATTTTTTCTCTAATCCAATGATGATTAAAGTGGTAGTGGAGTAGCAGTAGAAAAAATGGGTAGTAAGAATATCCTACCCCATATATATAGACATGATTTCTATTTTCTTTTACAATAAGGCGTATAAATAAGTTAATTCGGTTAGGCTTTCGTCTAACTAGATCAAATTTATGTAAAGTTTTTTAACTTGGTTTGATATATTATCTTAACGTAGGTTAAATTATAAGTGTAACCAAGTGTATTTTTTTTTTTTATAAAAAAAGTAAAAGATGACCTATTAACTTATTTAAGCTATCATTCTTTCTAAGCTTATCAGGAATTTAAAAAATAACTAACAAAGTATTAGTTTGTCATTTTAAAATATTTTATTTATGTAAAATAAAAAATATATAATATAGGTTGGTCTATAGATTTATGAATCCGACCTCTTAAAATTAAGTTTTATAGCCTATTTTTAATTTCTTTTTCAAGACATAAACTCATTCTATTTTATTAATCATACTAAGACAAATCTAACTCAACATACGTGAAGTCATAGCCCCTAAATGACGGAAATTAAGGGCGTGTTTCACTTTTGGTTTTTTTTTTTTTTCTTAAAATTATTTTGTAGAATAATTATGAAAACATACATGTTCAAAACAGTTTTACCAAATGAATTTTTTTATTTTTTTGTTCTGAAAACTAGAAAACTATTTTTAAAAATAGGAATCAAAGATACCCTTATTCCCTAATCTTATTTCCTTTTTCTTCTCCTTCTCTCAGCTCTCTCTATTTTTATCTTTTTTCTCTCTTGAAGGAGCAATGAGCCGCGAACGCTACATTTTCTCTCATAAATGACCCCCGATCTAATCACAACACGTTACATAATATCTGGGGTTAAAAGTACTTTAGATAGAGGATTAAATGTAAAAAAATGCTAAAGAGTCCGAAAATATTGTCACGCATACCCATATTATGTGGTGTCGTCACTTCACTTGTCAGCTATGAAATAGGGATACCGCATTTTTCAAAAAAATAAAAATACGTGTACATCTTGGTTAATATTTTGAGATACGTTAACTATTTCGACAAATGATATTTTTTAAAAAATTATAATTTTTTATAGAAAAAGAATTTAAAAAAGAGTAAATATTTTTTAGTCCTTAAGAAAAAACACAAATTTCATTTTAATCTCTTATGAACCCCACTCTGACGTAAGTTGATGTTAATTATATTATAAGAAATAAAATTATCGTAGACACATATAAAAGAGGGATTTTATAATTCGAAGGAGAATTGAAATCTCATGTGGTAGAGATAAAAAGCATGTGGGACCCATGTGTTAGAAAAAATCATATGTAGGACCTATGTCAGCACGGAAATCGAAGGATGTGTAGGAAAATTATAATTATCATGTTGATTGAAAATTATAAAATCCATAAAAGAGTATAGGACTCATGTAAGACCATGTGAAGAGAAAAGAGAGAAAAGTAAAATATGAACTCCACACACTTTTAGATGTATATAGAAGATAAAATTTATTTCCTACCGTATAAGAAATATTAAACAAACCCAATATATTATCATCATAATATTTTTAAGAGTAAACACCTTTTTGGTCCTTGGGAATATCTACAAAATTCTTTTTAGTCCCTGGCAATAAAAAGGACCAAATTGGTCCCTAAAATTATGAAAAAATGTCCACTTTAATCCTTCTGTCAATTGTAATAAGTACTCCTTGATCATTTTTTCATCCTTTTAGGGACCAATTTGATCGTTTTTTTTGCCAGGGACTAAAAAGGATTTCGTGGATATTGTCAGGGACCAAAAAGGGTGTTTACTCTATTTTTAAATCATAAGATTGTCATACATGAAAAAAATAGTTTTTAGTTTTTACAAAATCAGATTTTGTAATGTTGAATAATAAGCACAACGTTTATTAACAAACACCATTGACTTTTGAATGAATTGCGAAAAAAACTTTGGTGGCACAAATTGTTATTTGTCACCGCAAATTATTAAGGGAAAAAGGAAAGGAAGAAACAAAGAACACAGGAAAGAAAGGGTAGGTTGGGGATGTATGTGAAGTAGTGGACCTAGAAAACAAGGGGAACCAACCCACAGAAGCACCATGCCTCACCATTCAGGATGGGTCCTGATCCCTGAAGCCCATGTCTGCTGGACAGTCATTGAGAATTGTTAAAAAGCCACAAATTAAAAGGGTAGGCGTATATAGAACGAGTTGTTAAATTTTTTTTTTATAAAGAAGAATATTTGTATAAACAACAAATTCAATTAAAAAGTTGAAGTTAAGAAGTGAAGGTTAATTAATAATTTTTATATTATATCTCTAATATACTCTCTCAGGCAAGAGTCTTTTATACTTAAAAGATGAATGATATATTATCATGTCTAGTTTATCTACATTAAGAAAATCTACAATATTTATTATTTTTATTAATAAATGAGGGCGATGAAGATCAAACTTATGACTATTTAGTTAGGTCAGTTTCCATAGCATATAAAGAATCAATTTATCTCAAAAGTTTAAGCTGAAAAGTGAAGATTCATCAAGAATTTTTATATTATATGTGTTTTATATTTTCTAACCATTTGTAGAAATTAGCCTTCACAACCAAAAAATAAAAATAAAATAAAATTGCAATAACCCATAAGAAAAGATAAATCTTAGTTAATTTTTTGAAAGTAAGAAATAGTACAAGCTATCATGGTAAGTTGGTAGTCCTACAAGAAGTCCTAAGATGTTCCTTTCGAAGGTTGATTCATTCCTTTATTTTCATTTTTTTTTCTTACAACTAAACTAAGTGGGGTCCTTCCTATATTAGCCAGAAAAAAGAAAAGAAAAAAAGCACTAAGCCTACCACTCCCTTATCATGTGATCTACTTTTTGACAAGAGCCTAATTTTATTCAAGTGCATGTGTTTCACTCTAGCTCATTCTTCTTTTGATTCAGCTAAAAACCCTTGTAGATAAAACCCTTATTAAAAAGCTAAAGCAAACTAAAGCTATTCTTGTCTCTATCTCCATATTCCTTGCTTTGTCATTGGTCTTTCACTTTCAATATTCATCAATATCATAACAATTCATCTTTACTCATCTTTCCATGGATTTCAGGCTCTAAAATCCATGCCACTCCCACATGTATTACTTTGATCTGTAGGGTCACTCCATTTTCTTTAAACCATATTTACAAAAAAAAAAAGTTTGCTATGGATATTCCTTTTGTGCAGTCATGCACATTCATAATCCAGTCATCAAGCATTATAATCAGTGTTGTGGGTCAATGTGCAGGGAAAAAAAGTGGAGTGGAATCTCTTTCAAGTTTTCTATCCATGACTCTCACTTTGCTCATCTTCTCTTCACACCAATGCAACTGTTCTTCACTTAAGTCCCTCATTCTCAAAACCCTTGACACCACTTTCAAATCTATGAGTGCCATCAAAATCTCCATCTCTTTATCCATAGTCAACTTTCTCTTCCTCAAGCACAATTTGCTTGAACGGCGAAGATCTTTAACTTTCACCTTCTTCTGCACATTATTTAGGTAGAGTGGTGACACAAAAAGTGTTAGCAAAATATTATATAGGGAATTGTTTTTGTTATGTCGCATGATATAAAAGCAAACTTCCTACTCTCGCAAAAGGAGGAGAGAGGAGAGAGAATAGGAAAAAGAGAAAAAATTTAAAGTAGGTCCCATATAAAATTTATGTGTGTAGGAAGATGGTTTTATGTTATATAACATAATAAAAACAATCCCCCATAATATATGAAATCATGATGTGTAAACTGTAAAGCACTTAAGCAAGAGTAATATATAAAATTGGGAACTTGCCTTTTGATTAACTTTCTTTATAAGCCTGAGTAGTGTTGGATCAACCAAGCCTCTTTTATTTCTCTTAAAATAGGCTGCTAGGGCCTGACATGGTTTCTCTTTATCAGCCTTAAGGAAACTCATGAATGTTCTGATACCATCTTCCATTATCTTAAGAAATGAATCTGAAGATATTTTAGAGTGAAAACCATCATCCCTCTGATCATCATCTGATTCTTTAACACAAAAAAAGAGTACAAAAAAATCAGTCATATTTAATCATAACAATTGCTATACACAAGTTTTGCCATTGACCTTAACCAATAGGGTAGTTGCCAATATACCGGCTATTTGACCCTTTTACCCCTTATTCAAAATTATCTACCAATCTGTCACTCTTTAATTGATTAACTTGAAGATTTAATCGATTAAATGGTCAAAACTGGAAAAAATGGTTGACTTGAAGATTTAATCGATTAAATCTTTAAGTTAATCGATTAAATCTCCCAATAGGCAAGAAATTAACTTGAAGATTTAATCGATTAACTTGAAGATTTAATCGATTAAATCTTCAAGTTAATCGATTAAAGAGGGGCAGATTGGTAAATAGTTTTGAATAAGGGGCAAAATAATTATTAATTAATTAATGAAGAGCAAAAGGGTCAAAAAAAATCGCCAATAATATTCTAGTCCTAGCTTTACTAATTTTTTTTAAATAAACAAAATAACTCCACGTGACAATGCAACTTTAGCCCTATATATTTTTAAAAGAGATTGTTTTCTAGAAATGAACATGTAATCTCTCTGTCACTAAAAATAACTTATCGTTAGTAGAGATTAGTCCTCTTGGTATAAAATTTTATATAAATTGCAGAAAATTAAATTACTAGGAAAAACCACAATATTATCCTACAATTGCAATTTTGGAATACAAATTAAAACTAGCAACTATGTAGCAAACTAGCAATCATGTCATTGGCCACGAGAAATTTTCCATTTTTTTAGTGTATTACTAGTTATGATTATGCCATGCATACCAAAGCTAAGGTTGGGTTATTACTTGGGTATGATCTTAACCATACAACTTTTGACATGAAATCTAATTATTCTAAATGAGATGATTAATTAAAAGTAATTATCATACCTCGATATTCTGGCACTAGGAGCAATTTTGGAGCCAAATGCCTCATTCTAGCATAGATCTCAGGCCTTCTTCCATGCTCATAAGGCTCATTCTCTACGTATCTCTGCAACAAAACTTGAAATTGTTGGAATTTCTGTGCGAGGGTGGCTGGACAACCCACATCAAGATCATGGCGTGAGGCTCGTTTGGATTGAAAATTTTTGTAGTTCCAATTAAGTGCTTCCCATGTTATGCAAATTTGTGCAACATACGCAGCCTCTAGTTCATTGTATGGGTTGTGATGGATATCACCTGGTTTTTTATTCATAGTTGAAAACTTGTACACAATACGCTCTGAAATTGATCTTGGAGACACTTTGATGGATCTTAAAGACTCTGAAAATTAAGTTGTTAATTAATAACATCTAACAAAATCAATCTTTCACAATAGTTTAAACTTTGCAATAATTGACAAAGAATCAGAAAAGGGGTGTGTTACCAGTTTCTTGAAGTTTCTGTGCACTAATCCTATCTAGGAATGACATTTCTTCATCATATTTTTGGAAAACTGTATATGATTCCCACTTGGGACAACTTCTTCTTGATGAAGAAGAAAAAGGGTCTTCAGTACCAGAATCCTTAATGGAGCTCCTCCATTCAGAGGAGCTCTTAGATGTGGATCCAACAGTGCATGAGTCACCATATATTTCTTCATCATTTTTTTCTTCAATAATCAACTTCTTAGCCTCCAGATGAGTAGGAGCATAAACAAAGAATCTCTCATCTCTTGTGAGGTTTGTCTCATGCACCTTCTTATTTTTAATAATTCCAATATCAACATGATCTTCTGCAAAAAGTAGAATAAGTAAGAGTTGAAGTATAAGTTGTGCATGTGAATAATGTAACAAACTATAGTCTAACAATGATGTGAAATACCGTCACAAATTTTGTCACTGTCCACCAAGTCACTTTTGTGTATGTTAAGGGTGATGGGAGAAGTGGGCCTGCTTTCAACTGGGACAGAATTTGGAACAGAATCAGCATCTTGTGTTGGAAATTCTACTTCAGCTTCTTCTGCCACTTCATTTTCAAAGTCTGAAACAAGTGGTGACTTATGAACAGACAATGTTTCTGATGAATAGTTTTCTTCTGTGTCTTCAACAAGGCTTATGAATTCTTCAGAAGAAGAATGATTCCTCTGAGAGTCGTTTTTGTGTAGAAACACAAGAGTTTCTCCACCACCAATGATGTCTGCTACTAGATGATCTCTCTCAATAGAATCCACATAAGAATAACTTTCTTGAGTTTCTTCTTCTTCTTCTTCATCATACTCAGAAAACACATAATCATAGTGCTGATCTCTGAAACATATACAAAAAGAAACTTGTCAGTTAGATGCTAGAGGCAATCAGTGAGGGAGGGAAAGAACAACAAAAGAAGAGAAGAACAAGACCTTTGGAATATGGAGTAGCTGCCTATGAAGTTTAAGAACTTGAAAAGAAAAATGGCTGAGGAGAAGAGGAAGAGTAAGAGAAGCTGGAAAGAGCTTGAGGCATTGTAGAAGAGTCTAACAAGTGCTTCTTCTTTGGAACATGGCATTTTCTTTGTGGTTGCTCTCCAAAGGACTTCACCACTAAGCAAAGCAACTCTTTAAAAAAAGTGAGCTTGGTTGCTTTTGTAACATACTAACATAACATCTATCCTTCTCTGTCAACATAGACCAAAAATTATTGACAGTTTCTAATATAGGTTTTATAATTCTCATTTAAGATGAGAATTGTAATCTTCCTACACATCCTTCGATTTTTGTGCCAATATATCCTACACATAATTTTTTCTAACATACGGGTCCCACATATTTTTTATCTCTACAACATGAGATTTCAATTCTCATGTTACATGCGAATTATAAAACCCTTACAATATATCCTCAAATGGTTTTTACTTTTTACCCTTATCAAGTCTCAATTATAAGCCATTAGCACCAAGGGCAAATCTGTCATGCAGTCCTCAAAGTTTATAAGATTGGACAATTGTGACTTCTCTGTTACAACATGGTCCATTGGCCTTAGTTAGAATATAGAAGGAGATTCCCATGTCTAATTGATGATTTGAGTTATCAGGGACATAATTGATGATTTCTTCTTTATTTTTTGAAATATGATCATCCATATTTGAGTCACATAACTGCGTTTCTCATCCTTCTTTCATAATTAAATAACCCCATTGGTCTGAAATGAGATTTTAGTTCATTGACTTACTTTTGCAAGCTATTTTTTTTTTCAACTGTATTTTAGCAATTGGTCTGGACAATATGGTTTTTTTTTTATCTGAAAAAAAAAAAACAAAGGGAATTATTTCTACAATGCTTAGCGTACATTTTTGGTCTCTTTGATTATATTCTGATTTTTTTTCTTCTTAAAACTGTTTTATAGAATAGTTATGAAAATAAGTGTTTGCTGTGTATTTTTTGTTTTGACAATTAAAATTTAAAATACAAAATAAAAACAACTAGGATATGTTCTCTAAATTTGATTCTAAAAATAAAAAATAATTACAATTTTTATTTTTATTTTACAAAACAGGTCTTATCAAACGAATTTTTTTTGTTTTTTTATTCTAAAAAAAAAACTGTTTTTAAAATAGTATTAAAACGGGAAAGGTTATACTTACTACCTATTTTTCTTACTACCTCTTACTACTAAATCTTAACCGTTGATTTCCATCAATCTAACTGTTATAATTTATTGTAAATTAATAATTAATTATTAAATATGACCTCATAAATTATAACCGTTAGATTGACGGAAATCAACGGTTAAGATTTAGTAGTAAGATGTAGTAAAAAAAAAATAGGTAATAAGTATAAGCTATCCCATATTTAAACAAGACCTTTATTTTTTTTACTGTGTATGTAACACAGAAAATCCAAGTCCGCACCAAGGTCCTTTTATTTTTCCCATATGAACCTACGCGAAATGATGTACAGAAACAAAAGCAAAAAGGAAGAGACCAAAAACTAAGCCACACGCATAAGTAGAATACATATTCAAAAGAAGATATGAACTTCACTTTACAAAAAGAATGATATGATATATTTCAGAAAAAGGTTGAATAAATATTATTTTTTGATCAAATAATTAATTTATATTCAGCATGCATGTATAACAACGCAACTTCTTGTCTAACAAAATTAAAATATATTAAAGGTTTTGCTAATGGCCCAAAACAGGGAAGAGTTTTCTCTATTTAATGGAGGCTTTGAGTGTAATATTTACCTACCGAAGGAATAAAAAGCCCCTTAAAAAAGATGATGTCGTCTGTGTCAATTGGTGGTGCTTTTGGAAGCCCTATTAATTGATCCTTGTCTTCAACTTGCCTACTAAGGTTGCAGATTGCACAATGTTGTCCCCGTAGTATTAGTAATTGGGTTTTATATTTCTTATTTAATATGAGAATTCAAACTTTCTTACACACCCTTCGATTTCGGTGCTGACATGGGTCCTACATCTAATTTTTTTCTAACACATGTGTCCCACATGTTTTTTATCTCTACAACATGAGATTTTAATTCTTATTTAACATGAGAAATATAAAACCCCTAGTAA
>JAVKPL010015234.1:0-7500 GCA_032173675.1 Gastrolobium villosum | reverse complement strand
AAAACAAATCGATTCCACTATGTGTGTATAAGACAAATATATCTCATACAACATGAAAAATATAATTTTCATAATTATAATATAATATCCTAGTGGATATATATATAACAAATATGGAAATATGTATCAGTAACAAAATAAGAAATTAGAAATATATATGGTATGTCAACACTGTTGACAAATTCTTGCTAGTTGATCTATTAGATAACAAAAATAAATATGTATCAGTAACAAAATAAGAAATTAGAAATATATACGAACACTGTTGACAAATTCTTGCTAATAAAAATAAAGAAATAAATAAAAATAAAAATTGAATAAAGATGATTACTTAGCTTGTTTGTGTGATAACACAGGTAAAGCCTCGATGGGGGAGAAGGAATGGTATTTCTTCAACTTGAGAGACCGCAAGTATCCAACTGGACTTCGAACAAACCGAGCCACCGAATCAGGGTACTGGAAAACCACAGGTAAAGACAAGGAAATTTTTCGTGCTGGGGTTTTGGTAGGAATGAAGAAAACCCTAGTCTTCTATAAGGGTAGAGCTCCACGTGGGGAGAAAAGCAACTGGGTCATGCACGAGTATAGACTAGAAAACAAGCATCACTTTAGATCTTCAAAGGTTAGTAAATATTGCATGCATCACAATTGACAAATTATACTTTCTTAGTTACATATACTCTTCTAACATATGAATTATTTATGTTTATATTAATTTTTTTTTTTAATTTTGCCCTTTAGTTATATCACTTTAGGGTTTAAGTGGTAAAGAGTTTGCCCCATGTAATCATTGAAATATTTTTAATATTACATTTGTATCGAACTCGGTATGCCCATTTATTAAATGGGGAAAGTTTGAAGGGATATAAAGAAAAATATAAAAAAAATAAGGGTTAAAGTGGAATTTTTTTTTTTTACCTATTTTAATAAATGGATGTATTGACTATTGAGTGTACCAAAAGTTTGTTCCATAATCACAGGTCTCCTATATGGGTCATGAGTTCTAGTCATATGAAATGAAAAAATGGCTTGAGAGAGTTGTCTCCTATATAGGTCTCACTCAAACTAGATTAGACGATTTCTTGCGAAATAGACGAATAATTTAAAAAAAATTACTTTATTGTCCGGGAGGCTAAAGGGAGTCTACATTGAGGGAATCACAACTAATAGGTTAAGGTAGCCCAACCATAAATTGATCCAACACCTTGTCTTAACCTAATAAGGCTTTAGATTCATGAATCCTCCTACTTATATCAACTTCACTTAGCCTATATATTACCAATCAATGTGGAACTCTCACACACTAGAACATCCCAATATTTTTTAATTATGATTAATAATTAATTAATTATTAGTTAACCATATCTCAATGATCTATTAGCCTAATATACTTAGTTGTGAATTAACTTTTGTAATGTTGTTTGCTTTTGTAGGACGAATGGGTGGTTTGTAGGGTTTTTCAAAAGAGCTTAGCAGCAAAAAAACCACAACAAACATCATCCTCCCAACCAGAGTCCCCATGTGACACAACCTCAATGGTCAATGAATTTGGTGATGTTGATCTGCCAAATCTAAACAACATTGCAAATTCATCATGTGGACTAACTAACATTTCAGGACAAACTTACAATAATGTTAACACAAATATGAACTTGGCAATGAATTGGCCAGTTGTTGCAAGTGAGGTTCCTTCTCTTCCATCTCTCCCATGGCCTTCTGGGTTGTTGAATCCAAATATTTCTGTGAATTCTTTGCTTCTCAAGGCATTACAACTTAGGAGTTACCAACTAAGAGAAGCTGCAGCTACAGATCATTTAGCATCATTTATGCCTCAAGGAGTAGTTTCCCAAGTTGGAAATGATCACCTAAGTTCAAATCTCAGTGCTGATTCTTCAAAAGTTTTAGAATGTATGCCACAACAACAGCAACAGGAGCAACCATTCAATTTGGACTCCATTTGGTGAAGCTGTTTAAACCATGAAAGCTAACAGTGTTTATGTGAATTAATATCCAACCCTCCAACTCCTATAGATAGAATAATGGTATCTTATCCGAGTAAATATTGTGATTTGGAGACTTTATTAATTGTCCTTTTCACTTTCTTTAAGACAAACTAAACTCAATTGTTGATGTTGTAACCATTGCTCAACAATTGTTGTAATTAGGTGTCAAATTTAGGCTACTTTAAGTCTTTGTTAAAGTCCTTCCTGTTTCAATCTTGAGGAGCAAAGGTGTAACACCCCGTTCTAGAACCGGTTTGTTAACATCAACTTATGATATTAAGCACAGTTACAATCACATTGGTGCAATTAAAATCCGGTTAAATTTTTCTTTTAAAACAAGCCGAACAAAAATTACCCAATTGCGTGACCATAACCATAATACATTGCGGAATAAAATACTTAAAGCTTAATACCATACTTTCATTTCACTTATTATGGTCTTCATTTACCCATAATATTATAGGATTTTTCATTAATTACGCGTGGGTTCAAACCGCGCTCAAATCGGAGCACCGTAGCCCAAGTTATGAGTTTTTAAGCGACAGGTGCTGAATCGTCAGATCCTCTGCGCTTCAAGCGTAGAACTCTACGCTTCAAGCGTAGAGGAGATTAATGGGACAGTGGTTCTACGCTTCAAGCGTGGATCCTACGCTCCAAGCGTGGACAGTCTGGAGCAAGCACCCAAAACAGGGCAGTTTGACCTACCTGTGGTGTTTTAACCATAACTTGAGTTATACTTATCCAAATTACACAATCTTGGTCTCTATGGAAAGCTAAGAAACATATCTACAACTTCCATCAAGATACAAGGATCCAAATCTATCGTATAGGATACGAAAATTGGACAACAAGACAGGGTATCTTTGTTTTGAATTGGTTTTCCAACCTAAAGGTCTTCTTTCACCTAATTTACATCATATAATCCTTTCAATATATGAATTCTAGTCTCTCTAGATACTCATACACAATAGAAGCATGCATATCATTTCATCATATATGCAAATATCCAATAATTACAACATTACATCATGTTTACAAGTTTCAATTACAAATCATGGGACTTAGCTACAAAACACTATGATCAACTCCTTGGCTCCCATCAACAAAAGAGATACCAAAGGGGATGAGCATAGGCTAAGTCCAACCAATTAAAACATAGCATGCATATGACAATTGTCTTTCATTTAAATCCTATACATAGGAACTACAAAATGGCATGCTTAATCAAATGACACAATATCTTCATATGCCCAATCACTTCAAATATGGCCACTTGCCATCAGAGGCTCCTGCAGCATCCTTGCCTGAAAGGGGGTCCCCAACCACACGGGGTGAGATATACGAATATATCCAGTAAACCAGGGGTCCTTGGAGCATCTCTCCACCCCATAGTTCAATAACAGTGTAATAGCAATGACAATAATAATGCAGCAAATACATATTCATGCAAGTGTACAAAACATCTCCAGGAGAAATCCCTCGAGCTCTCGAGCTGTCCTAAGGATACTCAGATGCAAATAGTCCTACTGGCCAGCTAAACTACCAAGTATGATTTACGCATCGTCATGCAACATACCAACATAGGGAAACACCATCCTATGTCACACCAAAGCATGCAAATACATATAACGAAGCATTACTCTATTTCATTGCATTTATATACAACAACACACCATTACCCGTTCAGGGCTTGGTGGAACAATAAAGGGAATTACACCCAAGGTCCGAAGGCTTACCTCAATGCTTCCAACTTAACCTTTGTTCCTTACCAATCTTCTCAACACGATTATCAATCTCAAGGAGCTAACCGAGCTCCATAGCTTGCTGCAATGATTGGTTACTCACGGTTGGTCCAAATGCCTCAATCCTAAGCATCACATGGACAATACCAATAATCAACCAAACCAAACCATTGATTACAAAAACAAGCCAAACAATAGTCAAATGCATAATCTTGTGATTTTCCAAACAAAATCATACGACTATCAAAACTCATTTCCACCGATTAAATGTCATTCCTAGCATTTTTCTCAACATACTCTAGGCCTCAATCTGCCTAGAACATAGCCCATTTACTCAACTTTTCATAAACCCTAAACACTATTCATCATCTTCCCCAATCATGCATTTCTCATGAAAATAGAGTTCAAGGAGCAGGATCTTACCACCAATGGTTGCACAACCAAGGATTGGTTACTCCTCAAGCTTCCATGGAAGTAGCAACTCTCAAATCTCACAACTTCTCCAATGGGTCGCAACTTTGGGAGGAAAAATCTCAAACCACACAGCTCCCCACCAAGACCCAAGCTAGGATTGTGAAAGAGGGGAAGATTTGGAGTGGTTTAGGCTTTGGAATCACTCAAAACCATCAAGGTTTGATCACTCTAGGGTTTTTCCTCCTTTTTTCTCTTCTCTTCCTCTCCTCTTCTTCTTCTCTTCTTTTCTTTTTCTTTCCTTCTGCTGTCGACGGGAATGGGAGGGGTTTTGGGTCCTTTTCTGTATCCAAGTCACTTAACATAGGTTAAGTGAGTATTAGTTCATCTATCTATTCAACTCCATTAATTACCAAACTTTACCCAAAAGTTTAGAATATTTTTCTAGGAATATTTCGACTTCCATTTTTATATTTTGGGTACTTATGCCTGCACCCATTTATACCTCTTAATTTTCACTGAGTACACTTTTTACCTCAAAAGTGACCCCAATTAATTTTGTTAGGGAATTTACTTATTTTTACTCACTAATACATGCTTAATACTTAATTTGAAGTAATTAATTAAATTATTTAAGTTAGGGGTATTATATTCACCCTACCTTTTAGCGATTTTGTCCGCAAAATCAGGAACATACTTATCCCTGAACTCGGGCTACCGCCAAAGAAACCTGTTCTCCCCGTTACCAGCTGGACAGGTCAGGCCTTCTGCCTTCCCAGTGCACCTACCATCGAAATGGTTTTATTTCTATACTTATACACACCTTGCCACTAGGTGCAAGCCTTTGAGCTTGTAAGTAGTGCTTTCTCTCCTCAAGCCCCTTTATTTAATCCTTACGAGGGTCTATATCCTTCTGTCTAGTAGGAAACCATAAACTATCATGGTCCTAGCTCATCAATCTTTATCAAATTTTAATAATGTTATTTTCAAAATCCTCATCTTTAAGATAATCATAAGATCATCACCAATCTCTATGTTGTGTGCTAACCCTTTCGTCAGACACACGGTCTTTTACAAACTATTTCCTCAATGTTTCATTATCACCTCTTACCTCCTATCTTGCCTGTCTATCAACTCCAAGTTCTTTTCCTTTCAATTTTCTCATATATTATCATTACAACAGCAACAGGAGCAACCATTCAATTTGGACTCCATTTGGTGAAGCTGTTTAAACCATGAAAGCTAACAGTGTTTATGTGAATTAATATCCAACCCTCCAACTCCTATAGATAGAATAATGGTATCTTATCCGAGTAAATATTGTGATTTGGAGACTTTATTAATTGTCCTTTTCACTTTCTTTAAGACAAACTAAACTCAATTGTTGATGTTGTAACCATTGCTCAACAATTGTTGTAATTAGGTGTCAAATTTAGGCTACTTTAAGTCTTTGTTAAAGTCCTTCCTGTTTCAATCTTGAGGAGCAAAGGTCTCTTCAATCGTTCTATGTTTCATGTAATTCTATGTACTATTAACTTATATAAAAAATTTCAACAAGAAAAAAATAACTTGTTCGGACTATTAAATAATGAATTCAAGGGATCAGTTGCATATGTTGCGTCATATATGCTAAGCAAGATTATGATGACAAGTCATATTCAAGTATTTGCTTAATAAAGCATATGGATCATTTGAAGCTAGCGCAGGGTATACATGTAAATCAAAACAATGAAGAAGCTTAAAACCGTGTTGAAACAGACATCCCTAAAGCTAACTTTGAATCATGATAGTCATACGTACAAAGACTTATAGAAGTATTGATATATACGTCAAAATGGTTGCGGTATTTGTACCCATTACATATTATATTGGATGCTTTTAGATACTTTGAGCCTCAACCTTTAAGTTATTTTTAAAAATTTTGTAACAATACAAGTGAGATATTAATTAAGGACTAAACAAATAATAATAATAATTTATTATGTACAAAATAACTAAAGCTTACTTATAAAATATTAATATCTTTATTCTAATTTAAGATTTATATTTTTATGTTTACATTATATTTATTTTAATCATATTTTATCTTATAATTTTTTTTAAAAAAAATTGTATGTACATAATACATATAACTCATAATTAAGCATATTTAAACTCTATGTGTGCGTGCGTGTCATGCGTACTCGTGTGTGTGAGAGAGGGAACCTATGTAGCACGGACACCGACACGGGACACGTGACACGATACGACACGACACTCCGACACGTTAATTCTAAAAAATGTTGGATTTCGACACGTTAGGACACGTTTTGATATTAAATAATATTTTTAATTTATGTAGTGTATATTATATTTAATATTCAGTAATTTAACAAAAAAATGAATCTAAACTTATAATATTCATAAATTCTGCAAAGAAACATAAGATATCTCAAATATTTATATTAAATTCAATAAAATGGTAATCGCAATCCAACGAATCTAATAATTGGAACTAAAAACTCAACGTAACGTAACCTTTGAATCTTTTTTTGAATTTTTATAAATGTTGAAGTGTCGGGGAGTGTCGGAGTGTCCGAGAGTGTCGGAAAGTGTCGGACACGACACATCAGGATTCTTGAAGTGTCGGTGCTTCATAGGAGGGAACCCACCAGATGAGAGGAAGAAGAAAGAGAGCGATTCACTTATTGATATGAGGGCACTAGAGAATCTGATTTTTCCGTTACTTGAAACCCTGTGTGTGTGTTTTTTTTTTTTTTTTTTTAAAATGCATGTAACATTTTTCTTATTTTAACCATCAACATCTGTATTAGAAGACCTACGTATAC
This sequence comes from Gastrolobium villosum, assembly GCA_032173675.1. NCBI lineage: Eukaryota > Viridiplantae > Streptophyta > Magnoliopsida > Fabales > Fabaceae > Gastrolobium > Gastrolobium villosum. The sequence goes on along the minus strand of JAVKPL010015234.1, from coordinate 516 downwards.
TAGTGTGTTGCAAACTTAATTGTTTTTTACTAATTTGGTACAATTTCATATATATATATATATATATATATATATATATATATATATATATATATATATATATATATATATATATATATATATATATATATATATATATATAAGAGATCATTTGACTCCAGAGTAAGAATTATAAATCTTACTCCTCATCCTAACCGTTGATTTCTGTCTATCCAACGGTTATAGTTTAGAAAATATATTAATTAATTAATTATTAATTACACTATAAATGATAACTATTGATTTTCGTCCATCAATGGCTGAGATGGAGAGTAAGACTTAAAAGTCTTACTCTGGAGTCAAAAGAACCCTCCCCACATATATATATATATATGTGTGTGTGAGGTAAGATCCTTTGACACCGGAGTCAAATTTAAAATTTGACACCTCATCTGAGAGCCATTATCAAAAAATATTAATGGTATCACATGCTTACAAATCAGAGCCATTGATTTTTTTGGATCTAATGGCTCTCAG
>JAVKPL010015233.1:0-97036 GCA_032173675.1 Gastrolobium villosum | reverse complement strand
ATAGAGCACTAGGAAGACGACATTACTCCCACTAACCTTTCTGTAAACACAAGGTTCATCCTCGTTCTTGATAAAACCGTTACTCTTAACGACTTCATCAAAACGTATATTCCAACTCCTTGATGCTTGCTTTAGCCCATATATTGACCTTTGTAGTTTGCATACCATATGCTCCTGATCTTTGTTTTCAAAGCCTTCAGGTTGTGTCATGTACATTTCCTCCTTCAAGAACCCATTCAAGAAGGCGGTCTTGACATCCATTTGCCAAATTTCATAATCGTGGTATGCTGCTATTGCAAGCATGATCCTAATAGATTTGATCATGGCAACTGGTGAAAAAGTTTCATCATAGTCAACTCCTTGTCTTTGACGATACCCTTTCGCCACCAACCTAGCTTTGTAGGTCTGAACGTTGCCATCTGCATCAGTCTTTCTTTTAAAGACCCATTTATTACCGATAGGAACTATTCCTTGCGGTTTAGGAACCAAGGTCCATACCTTGTTCTGATACATCGAATCCATTTCAGATTCCATGGCTTCAAGCCATCTTGAGGAGTCAACATCTTTGACCGCCTCCTCGTAGTTACTTGGTTCATCATCCTCAACAGTTTGCTGATTCTCAATCACAAACCCGTACCTTTCAGGTGGATGGATGACCCTCGTAGATCTACGGAGTTGTGTGTTTACTTCTCCATTGGAGAACGTCGCCTGCGGAGCAGACTCGGGTTCCTCAATCTGTTCTTGTGGATCTTGCACTTCTTCAAGATCAATCTTACTCTCACTGCCTCCTTGAGAGATCAAATCCTTCTCAAGGAACTCAGCATTCTTTGACACAAACACTTTGCGTTCTTCCATGGAGTAGAAGTAGTATCCCTTAGTACCTTTAGGATACCCCACAAATAGACATTTAGTACTCTTAGCACTAAGCTTGTCTGATGTCAACGCTTTGACATAAGCTGGCGATCCCCATACCCTGAGGTAACTCAGGTTGGGTCTCTTACCACTCCATATCTCATATGGTGTGGTCTGAACAGATTTAGACGGTACCCTATTTAGAAGGTATGCCGCTGTGTCTAAGGCATATCCCCAAAACGATTTTGGAAGTTGAGTCTCACTCATCATAGACCTAACCATGTCTAACAAGGTCTTGTTTCTCCTTTCGGAGACACCGTTTTGGTGTGGTGTGTAAGGAGCGGTAAATTGTGAGAGAATTCCATTTTCTCTCAGAAAACCCTGAAACTCGTGGCTCAAATATTCACCACCACGATCTGATCGTAATGTCTTAATCATCTTGCCACGTTGTTTCTCCACTTCATTCCTAAACTCTTTGAACTTTTCAAACGCTTCAGATTTATATCTCATTAGGTATATATACCCAAATCTTGATTTGTCATCTGTAAAGGTAATGAAATAAGAATATCCACCTCTAGCCTCAATAGACATTGGGCCACATACATCAGTATGAATGAGTTCTAATAACTCACTAGCCCTATGACTCTCAAGCCCTTTGGGCTTTTGTTGAATCATTTTCCCAGCTAGACAAGATTCACACTGTCCATAGGATTCCAAATCCATGGAGTCCAGGTATCCATCTCTATGCATCCTAGACAATCTTGTTTCATTTATGTGCCCTAGTCTACAGTGCCAAAGATAAGATTGATTATCCGTCCTAGGTCGTTTCACATCTATATTGAGCACTTCATTTCCCATTTCCAACACATACAATCCATTTATTAAAGAAGCAGTACCGTAAACCATATCATTCAAAATGATAGAAAAAGTACCATCCCTAATACTGAAAGTATAACCATCTTGTTCTAAACAGGAGATTGAAATAATGTTTCTAGAAATATGCGGAACATAAAGACAATTATTCAAATGCAATAAAAGGCCCGTAGGCAAAATAAGGTCAGCATCTCCAACTGAATGAGCAGCAACTCTTGCTCCATTACCAACGCGGAGATCCACCTCGTTTCTATCCAATCTCCTTGGGCTCCTAAGTACCTGCAACATATTGCAGATATGAGAATCACATCCGGTATCCAATACCCATGAGGATGGATTAGCATAAGAATAATTTATCTCAATCATGAAAATACCTGAGGCAGAAGCATCACCATGCTTCTTGTCCTTCACATTGTTCAGGTAGTCTGGACAATTCCTCTTCCAGTGGCCTTTCTTGCCACAATGGAAGCACTCAGCATCACCCTTGTCCTTAGGTGCCTTCTTACCCTTCTTCTTGCCCTTCTTCTTCTTGGATTTTCCTTTGGGCTTAAGGGGGTCACCTTTTGCAGGCTCCTTACCCTTTCCCTTGGCCTTGCTAGGCCCACCAATCAAAAGAGCCTGTGTCCTATCCTTCTTGATAGACACTTCAGCTGTTGTTAACATGCTTAACAACTCAGGCAAGCTCACTTGCATCCTATGCATATTGTAATTCATGATGAATTGACTGAAGGAAGGTGGAAGTGAGGTGAGGACTAAGTCATTACTTAGCTCGGCATCCATGATGAAGCCTAGGTTTCCTAGCTTCTCAATCAGCCCGATCATCTTGAGAACATGGCTGCCAACAGACATGCTCTCAGTCATCCTACAAGAGAACAGTTCTCTTGAGGCCTCATACCTCTCATGCCTGCCTTTAATATCATACAACTCCTTGAGATGTACGATAATAGAGGGAGCATCCATATGCTCATGCTGCTTTTGCAGTTCAGGCGACATGGATGCCAACATGATGCATACTGCCATCACATTGTCATCCAAGTGCTGTTGGTGGGTTACGAAATCAAATTCCGCAAACCCTTCTTCCCCTTCCCGTGGAGCTACGGGTATTACAGCATCTAAAACGTAGGCAATCTTTTCGGCCCTTAGAACTATTCTTAGGTTCCGATACCAGTCCATAAAATTTGAACCGGTCAGTTTATTCGTATCGAGTATTGAACGCAGTGACAGTGGATTAGTCATACTATAAGCTGAAAAGGATGTAAAGATAGTTTTAGTTGATATACGGTTATGTAGTTAAAAACAAATTATTAAAGACTTGAAATAATTTGCCCCTCCCACTATTTTATCTATGTCAATGACCCTTCCTTTTGACTTAGGGTTAATCTACTTTAGATTTTACCTTAGTGGGATTAAGAGTGCGATTATTTATTTTAATCTCCGTCTAAGACCGCAAGATTAATTTAAATAATGGGATGATCTTTATCAACAGTATCTCATACCCTCTCTTAACATTAGGTTGACAACTCTTTGTCACTTAGTGGTGCATCTCATGCAACCAACCTAGCACCATTACCCTAAGCATATAAGTCCGGCTGTGCCTGCAACTTATGTCTTAGTTAAGCATTAAACCAGCACCCTAAGTGTCTTACACTTCAAACACTACTCTAGCTCAACGAAATAGTGGGTCCCAACTGAGTTGTGGAGCACCACTATGTAGAAGAGTTTTGAGTAGCATTGGTGGTGGGAGGTAATCATATGCTCAATTATTTATTCCTTTTAAGGGTTCCTTTTATTTTAGGGTTAATTAGGTCCCATCAAACGCATATTGTAAGTTATCATGCTAGTCATTACCTATGTCAAACATCTATCGGTATACACTAGTCGCTATTGGACAAACATAATAACCATACAAAACGCGGTTTGCCCAATTCATGCATACTAGACGTTCTAATCATACATGCATATAAACAGTTTATATTGAGATAGCCATGGTGCTCGCGCTTTTGTCCTTTTGCTTCTTTAAGCAACGGCCGCTTGTCGTCTATACGCCACTAGCCTATTTCTCTAATTACAAATAACTAAAGAAACTCCATAACATTTTGGAGGGACAAAATTACAAAATTTAAATTACAAATACACTTGTAAATTAAAATGCGCGATTACACATTAATTTAAAATTCAAAAAAATTCAAATCCGGGCACCATGACCATCCCCTTCCTGTTTGTACCTGAAAAGTTCAAAACTTGCAAACACAAACATTATATTATCACATAACATTTTCACATGTATTTTGACATTTAACATTTAAACATCAAAATAACATCAAGATTCATAATCTTAAATTTCTCATTGGCCGAATTTTAGAACAATTTCAATTCAAATTTTGTTAATTCTTTCTTAAAGAAAACAAAATTAAACCATGCATGTAGCCATAAACCCCTACATGGCCGAATCATATAGGTGACTATATGATAAATTTTGTCACAAAATTTCAAGCATATAAACATGACACAATTCATGGAGAAAAATAAGAAATCATTCAAGGTACTCTTAGTACCCTCCATGGCCGAATCTACCCTTTCAAAAAAGGTGTTCCTTTTAAAACTTTCATAAAGAAAAAGAAACTAAACCATGATGCATAATGTTTTATGAACACAGAATCAAATTTACATGTTCATAAAAACAAAAACTTCAACACTTTAAAGGATTTGTGATTCAAAATCCATATGCAGAATTTAAACTTTAACCCTTTAAAGATTTTTGACCGTGAAAAACTCTTTTCACAAACAAGGTACCATCACCCGTCGATGGTAAAGCAACCGGGCTCTGATACCACTTGAAAGTAAACTGGCCTTTGAAGGCCGATGCATGTAAGGTGTAAAACAAAAATTTTACTACGGAACATACATGCACACATAGGTTCATGCTTTAAGACAACATGATGTTACCTTGTTTTTGGCCTGATCAGTCAGGGAGATCAGATGTAGGCTTGAAGGGTTCAAACCCTCTAATGGTGATCTACACCACCGTTCGTCAATGATGCAAGAACCCTTTCTTGAAAGCCACCAGATGAACACCACAGTGAGGCTTGCTATGCGCACAAGTGGTGAAGGTGGAGGCTAGGTATTCTGTTTGGAAAGGTGTAGTGAACTACCCTACAGAATGGTGCATAGATGGAGGAGAGTTGGCTAGGTTTTCACAAAACCCTAAGGTGAGGAACAAGTCATGTTCACACTTGGAGAGGAGGAGGGATTTAAATCATTCAAAATGAAAACAAAATTTCAAAACCATTTGAAATTTGCGCATGGATTAGGGAGGATAAGGTGGAGCTGTTGCAAAACAGATTTTGCCAACAACCTCCAATCTTATCCACATGAAATTAAGTTCAAAATAATTTAAACTTAAATTCATAAACTATCATATAGTATATACTTTTCATGCGCATAATTCAGCCCTAGAAAGGGTCCAAATATATTGAGTAGTTGCATTCAAAATTTGAATCAACTCACCCACTGATTCCCTCAACCACCAAATCTGAATGAAGCTTTGTTTTAAGTGATAAGATGACATTCTTATCACTTAAACTTGCGCACCAAACAGCCAAGGAAGTGCTTCCAAAGATGCTTCTTGATCCAAGGAATATGCTCCAATAAGATCCTGTCTTATCCTTTTGTTATGAAACAACTTTTCAAAACCAATTCAAATTCGAATTCAAACACTTGAATTCAAACGTTCAAACATTCAAATTCAAAATTCAAAATTCAAAATTTCAAATTTCAAATTCAAAATTCGAGTTTCAAAATTCAAATCCAAATTCAAATTTCAAAATTCAAATTTTAAATTTCAAATTTCAAATTCAAAATTCGAATTTCGAAATTCAAATTCTAAATTCAAATTTCAAAATTCAAATTTCAAATTCAAAATTCGAAATTGAAATATTTGATTATTAATTTAACTAATTAAATTAATTAGTAATGGCTTGGACTATCCAAGCCCATTACTAAACTCCATGCACCACCCACCCATTTAGGTGGGCTTCCAAACAGCTTCTTGGGCTAACAACCATTATTAGGCCCAATACCTTTAAAGCTAGTCCATCATGACTACAAGGTGTTAGTGTGTGACCCATTAGGTCCAACTTAGCTTCTGACATAACTGGGCTTGGGCCCAACAAGCCCACAACCCAATTAATGACAACACAGAGCACTAGCAATGCTTTGTTGCCCCAGAACTAGTCAGATTAATGACTTGATCAACCTATTGCACATATTTGGTTACCGTATGTATTTCCCTTCGTCTCGGTTATCTTCCCATTAACCTAAGGTAAGGAAATGTATCAACCCCTGAGGTTTAGGGTAAGCTTTATTCGAAATAGGGAATCTTCAATTTACTGACTCTAAAGACAGATCATCTCATGATCTCTTTTACTATGCATAGATTCCCGAGTCCCTGTAAATGTCATCCCGATTTCTCCGGTTTACAGATAACCTAATCTCTCACAGAGATTTGACGAATTCCTTCAGCTTATTACCCTAGCCCTGTGCCCTTTAAGGACACGCCCAACAGTATACCTATGAGTCTCCATGTTTCAGGCAGACGAAGTATACAATCAAAACATGCCTTCAAGAACACAGTCTAGGTAATAACTTCTGGTCTAAGGAAAGACATACCCAAACATAAAGAGATTACTCTAATGACACTATCTGTGAGATTTCCTCATAGAGTCTCTTTTTGGGTCTGTTCAGTGCGAGCTATACTCTTATAGGTCCACCCACGACTTTAGCTAAGATATCTCCATATCTGCAGCTCATGAGGTCTTTACCTTGTATCCATATACAAGTAGATAAGTCGTACTAGTCTTTACTCGAGATCACTGATCCCCAAACTCAGTGTCTCTAGACTAGGAACATATAATTAGGAATAGACATGCAATATCCTTGAATCCTCATGATCGTGATCTCATCACAGATACTCAAGAGATACCTGTTCTATTCCAAGGGGTTTATCCAGTTCGTTCATATAATATTAACAGTAATATCGAGACACAATATGAAACTGAATAAATAGTGCTTTCATTTATTTGCGACAAACAAAGTTCTACATCTACTGTCCTTTATTTAATCAAAAGATTGTCTCTAGGACACCCATATGCTAACACTTCTAATCCTCTTTCTCTGATATATATCTCATCATCCTAACCCAGGCCCTTCCGCCTGGGGCACACCCTAGAAACAAGTGCCTCTACTTTCATATACTGTTTCTATAAATTATCAATGGTTTATTTATTCCTATAAAAAAATATGGTAATATTTTAAGAATTTTCAAACATGGATAACAAATAAAACTCAAATCTGATAAGGTTTTTTAATTGTTCTGATGTTTCTGATTAATTTTCTACCTCAAAGCTCCAAACCTCTAAATTTGAATATGAAGGAATTGTTGTAAGAAGAAATTGGAAACAAGGCCTTCCAAGAACAGTGAACTTTTATCATCATCCAAGCATCCATGTTCCCTATATACAAGGAAATGTTGAGTAATTGAAATTTAAATATACATTACGTGATACAAGTAACTTATCTAATAATAAAAAATTGGTTTCAATAAGTCTAGTGGTGCAATGGGTATGAAAGAGGTTGCTGGTGTGTACAAGATGTTGCCACCTCTGTTTAAGACTGCCCACGAGCAAACGGGTATGCTGCCACCTTCTTGGATGTTAATGAACGAGGCATGGGCTTAGGGACTGTGGTGTGTAACACATAGCTTGTCAATCAAAATATTCTGTATATGATATACATAATTTAAATTAAAAATACACGATTATAAAAGTAAAATTGATGGATTGAGTAGCAATTCTGAACATTTTATAAAAGGGTCAAATATTAACAATGCAACTTTTTTAGTTTTAAACAAAATTATAGTGCTTCACGCTGAGGTAAGGTAATTCAAACCATATCAGAGAACTAATGCAAGCTTATGAAAGTCACTTCCCTCAACAACAAAAAGATCCAGTCATTTCAGAGCTAGAAAAACAGGAAGCCTAATCATGGCCTAGGAAAATCAACAAAGAAAATAAGCTTAAATTAAAAGCACAGGTTTCGATTTACCGAGTGGAGAGCCGAATATCACGCGCTAGATCTAAAATCGAGGTTTCATCAGAATCACGATCGAGAGATCGAATTCAAACGCCAGCGCCAGATCAATAACGGTAGAGCTTGCCAAACACGTGGAGAGCGGTGACGAACCTAATGAAGCAGAGGCTCATCAAGAGCACCACTGTCGGCGAGATCTTCAGGCCGGGAGCGTCAACAGTGTAGAATCGCAACATGTTGCTTCCGGCACCTGATCTGCCTCTGACTCCACCGAAAATGTTTCCACCACCATCGAGACGGCGATGGCACATGCCTGTGGCGGCAACAGCGGAGCCGCGAGGAGCCATAACCCATGGTTGCGTGTTGGTGGTGGAAGTTGCAGACTGAGATTGAGAGGGCCCTCTCACCGCTGTCATCATCGCTCACCTCCCACTGGGATCAGATGTGGGTGTTGAATTGCAATGGATTGGACAAACAAAAATAAGAAAGAATGGAAAAATGAGGGATTAGGTTTAGGGATTAACAAAAATAAGGAAAAAAAAACTAGGGATTAGGTGCAATGAGATAAAAATAACACTCGTTGTTTTGCCACATTCTATTATTGCGTAGCTTATTTAACGTTTTCTTAATATTAACTACATTTTATAAAAATGTAGTTATTTTAATGTCCTTAAGTAGCGTATTTTTTGTAGTGAATGGTATACTAGTTATATCTTACTATTGCACCATTCACTATGACCTTCCACATATGGTTCTTTTCTCAACAATATACTCATTTAACTTGACTAGTCATTAGTCTTAGTCCACAACATAATCATCACCACATGATTCCAACATCTTCCTCATACTTTGGCACATAATCTTCAATTCTTATCAGTACCCATGCTCGGTACAGTTCTAATCCGTTGTCCATCATGACTCATAGCAACTATGCTCAACACTGTAGAAGATCCACTTCATTAAAATAACATCACTTTTTCTCTCAATATTTCACTATGACCCCAAGAGTGCCCTCACTTACCCGTCCATGCATTCAGCACATCAGGACCACCAGATACACTTCAACTTCGAGCGGTGCTCGCCTGGGACTTCCAAGAGCAACACCTCTTAGGATTCAATCCACAAGGGAAACCCAGGACAATCTTAATTGTCACATTATTACCAACATGTGTGCCATGGTATAACTTGCACACCGGGACTCTATCACGAATCTCATACCACATTGAGCATCCAATGACACTCCAAAGAGACAATCTCTTCAAACATTCCCCATCATAGGGGATTTCACTTACATCATTGTTCTTTTACCAAAGAGTTTACTAATTCAGTACAACACAGATATACATTTAGGCACCCCGGCCTTCACAATACATATATATACATATATACATACTAGCACTTAGCCATCACAGGATTACCATCCACATATAATTAGGCCACATCATCAACATTTCAATGCTACACAACTTTATGGAGCAAATTAGTACAATTACTACACCACACTACGTTATATTTTCTCACCTCACATTTGTCAAGTCCAACCATCATTATATAATGGACCCTCATACTTTCAATCAAGTTCGTCCAATGCCATCCATGGCAATTTCCTCAACTTCTTATATTTTACTTTTTATACATATGATATCCTCACTTATGTTCAGCCAACATTAAATCATCATGGACTAAAGTCCCATTTCCAACATTGAATTATCCAACACATCATTTCCATATTTCTTTTAAGTTACTCACAATCCTCAATCCAAAATTTGAAATTTCAATTTATTTCTACATCCAAGCATCTTAAGTCATCCAAGTGTATGCCCTCACCAAGGGTCTTATAACCTTGTAATTTAACCCTAAGGTATCCAAGATTACATATAAGCACTCATATTCAATTTTTCACGAATTCATCGGGGTTCCAATCCCCCAGCATGTCAGAGACATACCACTAATTCCACATATACTTAATTGTTTCAACTCCCCATACATTTAGGGAAGACTTACCAACATCATCATCATAATATCAGCTCAATTCAATCATACTTACTCACCATAAGACCACATTCAACTATGGTAGCATTCTACCCAAAATGGTTATACATCTTATCTCAATTTATTCTCACTAAGTCCTCAATTACATCAAATTCACTTACTAACATATCAGTCCGTGGAGCAGTCCACACTGCACCTACAACCTCAGCCTAAGGACTGGCGTTGGTGCTCCAGGGTTGTCACGAAGGCATCTTATACTGACCACACATATAACACGAAGAAATGGGTTGATCAGGCCCAAACTAAGGAATCACATGTGTAGTAGTCAATACGAGTCTATGTACAACTATACAGCACTTAACACAATCACACAATCATCTGAGTTCCCTAAGAAACTGCTCTGATACCATAAATGTAACACCCCGTTACCGGACCGGTGTGTTAACAACAAATATGATATTAAGCGCAGTTACAATCACAGTAATTGAGTTAATTAAATTACGGGCAACTTTTTTTCTTTTATCATATTCCTTTTCATAACGATAACCTTTTCCGTAATCAATTAAAACAACCCTATAATTGTAAATGCAATTCGCGGAATCATTCAGTTTACTAACATCACTAATCTTCCTTTTTGTTCAACCCATTTAAACTCATCATCTTACTCTCACATCTTACCATGTTATAGTCCTTTATATTAGGTACGCGTGGTTTCAAACCGCGCACCATTTGGAGTTCTACACACTAAGTTAAGCCCCTTTCTTTTTGTCTAGAAAAACCTGAATTTTCAAAATTTACACTGTGGTAATCGATTACCAGGGAGTGGTAATCGATTACCACCAGTTAAAAATGAGGCAGTAGCCAATTTTTCATCCCTTGTTCTCTGGTAATCGATTACCAAAGTTGGGTAATCGATTACTCCACTTGGTAATCGATTACCAAGCCTCTGGTAATCGATTACCAGGCAGACAATAGCATTTATTTCGTCCCCTGTTGCATGGTAATCGATTACCATGCTTGGGTAATCGATTACTATGCAGTAAAAATGATAGATGACAGCTTTTTAAGTCCAAAAGGAGTTGTGTAATCCATCCCTAACACCTTAATACTCCACACAACACTTACACATACCCTAATGTAGGCTCTAGGCCCTTCCATCATGCATTTTCATACAAGAATACATCCATTACATAATCCTTGAGTTTATGGCCATTTTACAACAATAATGAGCCATTTACAACATCATGTATCAAGGCCTCAAATACAAGAAATGTGGCAATGGACAAGTCCCATGCTCACTCAAAATATACAATAGATACTAAAGGCATACATATACATCAAATTTAAAGGACTTAACATGTAGTCATGAACATACAAAGGCATGGCATTTTCAACATGCACAAGTTCATGATCTAAATCCAAAGCATTAAACATATGCAAGGTGTGTCCCAATCAAATCCTCAACACACTGTGCCTCCAATATGCACCTCATGCTCTACTTCTCCAGGCTCAACCTAACCTGAAATGATGCCCCCAAACACGGGGTGAGATATACAAATATATCTCAGTAAACCAAGGGCCCTGGAGGCTTCTCCACCCCATGGCTCACTCAATGTGCAACAATGACATTTATGTAAAATGCATGACATACAATATCACAAACAACTGGAGACAAACCGAGAACATCCACAATTGGATTACGTTCAAGGACTCCATCTTATAACTCCCGAGACCTTCATGGCGCCTCTCCCATGGTTGAGAAGACTCCATGGCAAAACCCAACTGGAACTCCTCATGAGCCCTATCCAGCGGAAGTCCCACGTTTGGATCATCCTGGTGTCGCTCCCAGAGTCGACCCCACGGCAAAACCCAACTGGAATCCCCAGCGGAATTATCCAGCGGATGTCCAAACCAACACACGTCAACTGGCCAGTGACCAAACAATTTCACACATATCAAGCAATAAAGCATGAAACACATAATCACACAATGTCCAATGACACAAAATCCAACCACAACCTTCCACTAGGTGTGGTGGAGCACACAAGGGACTAAACCCCAGTTCCAAAGGTTACCTCAACACCGAGCCAATGCTCCATACGTAAGCTCCAAGTTTAATCCGCCACCATAGTGTCCAAGAGAGGCAACCTAAATGATCAACAACATGATCATCATCAATCACATATAGTCAATTATCTTCACAATAATGCTAACCAACATAACCACTTAAGCCTAAGGCTATTTTCCCATACCATTTTACTTCAATCTCTTTTATAGATCAATTTACCAATTACACCATGCATCACACATTCTTTCCTCTCATTCCACCATATCACACTATGCCATCATCCATTTAAACATCATTTTCAATCATTCAACCTCAACTACATCATTTTTGCATCATTTTTCCTCACTTTCCTTCATAATTCGGATTCTTCAAAAAGTATGCCCCAAGGCTTTTTCAATTCAATTTAACACTCTCATTCATCATATAATCATATTAACATATCATGCAACAACTTATCAATCCATTTCTTACACAATTCAATTTTCACAAATCTTAGGCATCATTCAAAAATCCTAAGTTATGAGCATTTTTCATCAATAATTTTTATTGCATTTCTAGCTCAAATACATCATTCTAAGACATAATCATCTAATAGCATTTTTCCATTTGAGCTCTCTAACACAACATATCACAAAATCCCTCTTTAGGGTCCATAATCCAAATTCAAAAATCAACCAATGAAATGTTGAAATAACTCACCCAAATGCACGGTATATGGCTCCACCTAAGCATACTCCACCATTGGAGCACCTAAAAGCTCCATGAACACAAATCTAAGCTTCTTGGCCACGGACTAGAGGAGGGTTTTTCGCAAAATATAGTTGGATTCAAGGCATGCCACTAGTGCCAATGTGTTTAGAAGGCCATTTACAACAAATTTCAACACAAAGTTTGCAAGATTTGGTGGAGAAATGACCAAGTTACAAGGAAAGGAAGATTTTGACCTCACTTGCCATGGAGGGGCTGCACTTCACGAGGAAGAAGAGAGGGAGGAGAGAGAAAATGCTGTGTAATTGTGACTTTCAAGTCACTTAAACCATCCGCGGGTCCCACACGCGTTTTAACTTTAATCCCGATAAAAATCCTGATCATAAATTCTTAATCTACATATTTTTCTGGTCCATGACATATTTTTCTTTCCTAAAAATATTGATAAAAATTTCACACTTATAGGTACACTCATACCGCAGTATTATACACCAGAAAATCACTATTCATCAAAATTTTCAAAACTTGCCTATTCACTCAATTTTTCATCCTGATTCCATATCCGGCATTATTTTTGCCATTTGAGATCCCCAACTCCATTTTTCATGCCTCGGTTTACGTTTTTGGCAAATTACCATTTTGCCCCTGGTACACATTTTGACCCCAATTTCAGGATTTTCACTAATCCTACCCTTTTAACCCACATTTTATCAAATAAATTCACATTTGAATTTACGAGGTGTTATAGATATGGTTTGATGTGGTATTGATGGAATTCAAGTCTTTAAGTGTTGATAGTTGAAGAACCGGTAGAGCGGTCGACTGTTAACTGACTGGTCGTAGGTTCGAATCCTACTTGGGGAGATTTGATTGGATTTAAGTTGAAAAACAATATATGAATGACCTAAAAAAGCAAGGTGTACCTTCGACCTATGCATGTTAAAACATATATACCATGCGTTTGTTTAAATGTCAAGGTGAAAAGAGAGTTATTGGATGGTTTACTGATGATTCAAGCAAAGAAAAATAAGAAGATATTGTGACAGAAAATTGATAAACCCTAATAGAGGAAGATATGGCCTCTATTTTGCAAAGAGATATCTGGAGTTATAAGATTCCAAATTGAGCATGATTTATATCAAATTAAAGCTATACATGTTTATTATAACGTTTCAAAAATTCAGGGCAATCGAATTAGAAATGGAATTTTCGTGTATAAATTAGTACAGACTGTGTGTAGATGCTTGACTGCATATGCGCTTGAACTTTCCTTAACTGAACTCTTTGAGATATTCTTTTTGCTTGACTAAATTTTTTAATAGACCCCTTTCAAACTAACCCCTTTCCTGGGTTAGTTTGGGTATGTATAGATAAAAATATTTCTTATAATAAGTTGGGGCAAAATGTGTGTCATTTTAAAGGATGTAAAGTTATGTCATTTTAAGAGAGAGAAAAAGATAGATAAAGGAGGAGAAAGATTTGACAAAAAAATACAAATTTGTGGGTCCCACCTCTTTGTGAGAGTGAAATGATGTAAGTTGTGTCATTTAGAATGATAAATATTTTTCCCATAAGTTGGACAATTTTTACCCTTTAATTTGGTGGATGGTTCTAATTGGTTGTGAGTGTTGGTTATCTAAATTTTGAATGATTAGATGTCTTTATATCCAGCCATTTTTGTGCTTGGATTTTGAAGATGCCCAAATATATAACATGTATTTATGTTGTAGTCTATATTAAAGTTTGTTAAGGATGAGCAATTATTATTTATGGTTGACCAAGTATTAGAGCAATCATACTTTATATGCATTCTTTACCTGGATTTGACGTGATACATTCTCTCTACACGAGCTTTTCATTGGTTGTTATTTAAGTTGCTTTGTTTTAATCATGCAGTGCTCATGATAATGTTGATATGAATCTTGGTCTTTTGAATTTGTTGATTCCTTATTTCCCTACTGTATACTTTTTGTAGTTTTGAATGTAGGTACTGCTTTAAGTTTCAAGTTTTCAAATTTTACTTTTTTGGACATGAGTTTGTTATTTTTTCTGTGTTAGGAGCTGATATGAAATTGCATAAAAGCTGGATTTGGATATTTATTCTAGATGAGAATATATTTGTCTTTACTAATGACATTGGAGGAATCTGATTATAGTGGATAATGTTTTACCATGTTGACTAAGTTGTTTCGCGAAACAACAAGTTCAAGTTTTTAGCCATATGGTCTCAGAAGATTACTATTAATTTATTACGATGTTGGACTAGTCTATGAATTGCTAGCTTGTGTGGAACCTATTATCTATTATTCCTTTGTTTACATTATGGTTACCAATGTTGACTTATGTACAGTTTGTTGTCATATATTGTCTTCTAAATCTTGTTGTCGCCACTTTTTCATACCATAGATGTAAGTTAAGGAAAACTTCAATTTCCTCTTTCATCAAATTCACATTTTACATAGATGAGGTTGATAGTTGAAATTTTTAGTAACTCTACTTTATTATAGGAAATGTATAGCAACCAAATGATTTAAGATAGAAGAACTAGAACTCCAACTGTCTTTTCACATATGTTCTATGTAGGATTGAATCATTTTTTGATTATGGGGTATTTATTGATGCTTTCAATTACATGAAAATTATGGGAACTTCTGCTTGCTACCTAAGCCAATCTTGTTAGGTTATTTAAAGTGAATTAACATTTTCTGTAAAAAATAAGTAGTCGTATTTAATTGTCTTTTTAGTGGGCAAAAGGGTAGAGAGAAACTTAGTCTTCGTCTATGAAGCACCGACACTTCAAAAATCCTGACGTGTCGTGTCCGACACTTCCCGACACTCTCGGACACTCCGACACTCCCCGACACTTCAACATGCGTTATAAAAATTCAAAAAAAGGTTCAAAGGTTGCGTTGCGTTGAGTTTTTAGTTCCAATTATTAGATTCGTTGGATTGCGATTACCATTTTATTGAATTTAATATAAATATTTGGGATATCTTATGTTTCTTTGCAAAATTATGAATATTATAAGTTTAGATTCACTTTTTTGATAAATTATTGAATATTAAATATAATATACACTACATAAATTAAAAATATTATTTAATATCAAAACGTGTCCTAACGTGTCGAAATCCAATATTTTTTAGAATTAACGTGTCGGAGTGTCGTGTCGTGTCGTGTCACGTGTCCCGTGTCGGTGTCCGTGCTACATAGGTCTTCGTTGACACAAAAGCTAGTCCAATAATACCCTTACCCGACAATCAAATATATATAAAGACACTTCTATTACTTTTGTCAGATTTAAAAGAGAGTACTTGACTTTACCATTTTGCTTGTCTTGATGAATTTCATTTTCGTTGCTTGATTACACATACATTTTATTAGGCTTTCTATTTACATAGTTGTTGAATTATCTTCTTTTGCTGACATTATACTGGGTAGATTGTAGGTTGAAGACTTGGGCTCCCCAACTAGTGTCAGATGTTCTTCTACCGCTAGCCATGAATCACATACTCAAGCACCATTACCAAATGATATTTAAACTCTAGGACAATTATCTCAGTAAACATCTCAACAAAAACAATTTCATATGCCTTAGTTTTAGTTTACAATCTCCTTAGTGATGTGAATCTTTTGAATGGGTCTATTTTGTTAGCAAACCCATAGATATTATCTTTTGATTACAGGATTTATAACACCTCGCATTTTTAAGTTTAAATATTACTATGTTAAATGAGAATTAAAGAGAAGGATTAGTGAGAATTCTGAGTATAAGGCCAAAATACAAAGAAAGGGCAGAATGGTAATTAGCCATGCACACAACCCTAGGAAGATAAAATTGAGTAGAAGGTCTCAGATGATAAAAAGAACCCTGGAAATGGATTCAGAACAAAAAATTGAGTGGATAGACAAGTTTCAGAAAAATCAGTAAATAGTATTTTTACCGGGTAAAAATACCACGGTACGATTGCACCGTAAAACGTGCCGATTGAGTTTTGAGCTCTAGGTTTCAAATATGAGTTATAAATGGTGTATAGAATTAGGAAATATGATCTCTGATAATATTTGATGGAATTAAGTTAGTTTGGGGAAGCGTGCCAACGGCGCGCGCAACAACTTAAAACAGCATTTTCTCCGAACGACAGGAAAACTCAGAATTCATCTGATCAAGTATAATTAAAGTATAATGGTTAATGTTAAAAATTAGAGTTTCTAAATAGGTTGTGAATTTACGGACGTTTAGTGAAAGTTCGGAATAGTTTTAAATCGCGTGAGGTGGCGGTGAGACCCACCCCACTCAAATCCACTTAAGCCATATCATCTCCCCTCACTATTCATTATCTTCTCTCTCCCTCCTTCCTTGCAAACCCGCGGCTCCTTCACCAACAACCTCATCTTTGCTTCAAATTTTCTTTTCACCATAACTTGATCATTTCTCCACCAAATCCATCGATTTTTGGCTTGAAACTTGATGGAAAACACTTTCTAAAGCCATTGGTAGTACTCTTAAGTCTTGAAACCGTCTCATTGGTGAGATCTTGGCCAAAGTCAGTCACGAAATTGTTGAGAAAAATTGATGTTCATGGAGTCATTTGGCCTTCCATTGCTTGGATAAGTCTTGGAGGAGTATCAAGCCTTGATTGTGAGTATGTTTCTACGTCATTTCCATGGTTAATTTTGTAGATCATATTTATGAACCCTAGACCTTGATTTGTTGATTTGTGATGTTAGAGAGCTCAAATGGAAAATGTGTATTAGATGATAATGTCTTAGAATGATGTGTTAGAGCTAGAAATGCGATGAAAATTATTGGTGAGAAATATGTTTTTGTAATTTAGAAAATTTTGAAGTGTCATGACTTGAAATTTGAAGATGTGTTGGGATTGGACTGGTGAGCTGTTGTATGGTTGTATGTTGATATAATGGAATTGTATGAGGTGTGAAGTGGTTAAAGTGAGTGAAAATCCTTTGGAAGTGCCTAGGTGAAAATTCGGCCATGTGGGGAATTTTAGAGATTTGATGTTGTTGGCATGGCTTGGATGATGTATCATGTATTAAATGGTATTTAGATTGGTTGTGTGGAGGTTGGAAAGTTGGAGAGTTAATGAAAAATGATTGATAGTGTTGAAAGTCATAAAAGATCCTGAGTGAAATATTAGGCAAAACGTTGTTTAAAAGATGTAAAATGAAAAACGGCACTTGGTATGACCTTTTGGCAACCTAAGGATGTATAATAAAATGAGAAAGAAAATTTAGAAAAATAAATTGTGAAATAAGCCTTACAAGGCCGAACCTACAAGGGTGTAGGGGAGGTTTTGACGTTTTTCGTATTCTGATGAAATTGCCGTGTACTGATGATTCGTACATGGTTGTTGTAGGTTGTCGTACGTTGAGTTGAACCCCGAACCGTGAGTCGGTGGATTGCCCTTGGTCCTGGACCAAGTGGTATTGAGGTAAGTGATTAGAATCATGTTGTATAATTGGTAATTGCATGTGTTCGTATGAGTTTTGAGTAATTGGGAATGTCCTCTGTGTAGGCATTATGTTGAGTAAGGAGCTCGGAGAGCATACTGCTATGGAGCTAAGTGAAGAGGCTTATTGAGGTAACTTCTTGGTACTGGGGCTTGTTCCCCTTATGTGTTCCACCATACCTGTTGAGGGTGATGGTAGGAAGTGTATGTAAGTAATATAGAATAACATGAGCATGCATGTAGTATTTATGAGGGTACATGGGATGTACCGAGTCTCTGGCCAGTAGACATTTTTTGCCTTTAGGCGTTTCGGACTTCCACTGGATAGGTCTCCGAGAGGGAGTTCCAGTTGACCTAGGATCGTGGTGTGTGATCCGGATAGGAGCACACTAGAAATGTCTCGGGTGTATGCGGACGGAAGGGGTACCTTTGTTGGATGTTCTAGAAACACGCCTTGAATGAGACCAATAGGCTTATATATGCCGAGGACATTGCATGGTATTGGTAGCTACCATTCCGGCTTCGTCGTATATTGTATTCCTATATTCTCCAGTTTCTCTAAATCCCTTGCTATATCCCGTTTTGAAATGAGGATGTTTTATATTATTTATATGCATCGAAGTGAGCAATTGGGCGGAGTTTTCTCCATAACCTATGGGTTACTGAGATATATTCGTATATCTCACCCCGTCTTGGGGACTTTATTTCAGGAGGTAGTTATGGCACAGGAGCGGCGGGCAAGAAGCCCGTAGGATGAGTCGTTGGAGGAGTTTTTATGTTTTGCATTTTGTTGGCCATTAGGCCTAGGCTAGACTTAGGGAATGAATATTTCATATGTTACTAGGAGGAGATTTATGTCATATTTGTTCATGTCATTTTGCCTAAGTCTAGTTGCACATGCCATTTAAAGTTCATGTTTCAAGTTGTAAGTTAAAGTCATGAAGTTGTAAGTTGTAATATGTGATGTTGTAAATATTGTATTTGGACATTGTAAATATTGTAATATGTCATGAAGCATGTGTAATATGATGGAAGGGCGTTAGGCCTATTATAGTATTATGATTATATGAATGCTTAGAAAATGCATGTAAATGGACTTTGATGATTGAAACGTATTAAGTATTAATCAAGTGAGCAGTATGATATGAATTGTGTAATAACTATAAACTGAGTTGGGTTGAAAGTGCCCCAAGGCATTGTTGGTCCTTGTGTGTGCCACCCATTGAATATTAGGTATAATTGAGGTCTTAGAATACACTTGTAATTTGAGAATTTTTGTAAAAACAAAGGAAACTCTGGCAAATTTATGTAGAATTGGCAGAATTTAGGCGAACTTCGGGAGAGCATATCTCCCTCCACAGAATTCCGATAGGGACATGCCATATGCCATTTTAAACTTTGAGATGTCCTCTAGCTTGTGGTAAAATTTGGGAGAATTTTGGGTTGAACGCCCGCCTGGAGAATTCAGAGAGTGCAGACTGCCCAATTGCTCACTACACTTGTGGCAGTTCTGGACCGGTTTGGGGAAATTATTCCCGCTTCGTTTCTTGGTCAAATTAAGTGTATTATATATCAAATTGAAGTTTGAGGTGTCTAGTTTCTTGTATAAGAATTTGAGAGAAATTGGTTGAGTGGAGTGAGGGATGTTTGGAGCTGTTTTGGGGCTGGTTAGTAGTTTTGCTTGTCCAACTTCAAACGAAGATATCTGGAGCAAACGAGATCGAAATGACTCGTGTGATGGCTCATTAGAAAGGTAATTAAGTCCCATAAAAGATACTAAAATATGAGATGAACACGAAGAAAGTTGTGAGGATATAAATAAATATACCGAACCACGTTCGGATAGGTAGAAAACTTAAGATTGAGAAATTAGCTAAGTGGGTTTATGAGAACCCCTTAGTGTCTTGTATTAAGTAAAATAAGATATAAAAATAGTTTAAACAACTATTCCGCAAGAGTTTACAGTTATGGTCACAGCTTTTAATTATTACGCTTTTTATTGTTTTAATTACTCGCGTAATAACGGAAAAAATTTACTCGCATTTTATGAATGAATTATTGTGATTGTAACTGTCTTAATATCATAATTAATGTTAACAATACCGGTGTACAACAGGCTATTACAGGAATCACCTGATTGTATTTTTTTGCTTTTTATGTTGGACAATTACACTTGCTGGGTAAATGCATTTTATTAAGGATGGATTTGTACACTATTCAGTACCGTGCAAATATAGATTGTATTCTTAAATATTATAAGGTGGAAGCATTTTATCTATTTTGGTCCACTAATTTTCTTGATACATTTGTTGCACTTCAATAATATTATCATTAGTTACTATTTTGTCCAAATATTTATATTCATATTATGGTTATATATATATCACAAATTAGTATACACTCTACTAAGTTACATTATTCCAATTATATAACAAATTGCTAATAAATAAATATTTGGAATATCTTTCGGTATTGCAAATTCAATTGTGATTCGAAATAATTTATTATTAATCCTATATCAAAATATATTTTTTTAAATTACTTCTTTTATTACGGCGGTTACAAATTGCCAATAAAACAATCTTGCTGATGATTTTTCATAGGTTTTACGGTGGTTGATAAAATGCCATGGAATTTTTAATAACATCATTTTTCCATCGCATGTCGTCAGTTGTAACTGCCTTATTAATCGCCTCCAAAATCAAAAAACGGCGGATATTCTGGAAGTTAGCTATAAAAGTTGTGGAATAGCTCTCAATGCTTCTCACTACAATGGTTTGGTAACTGTCGTGTTAAACGTTCTGCAGCCGATTGAAACCGCCGCCAAATATAATTTTAACCGTGAAATGCTTATTTTCTTGTAGTGAGTTCTCTAAACCAAACTGAATTATTTTTTATTCAACCGTTTTATGTTTTATGATATTTTTTGTGGTTCAAGAAAAAAAGTTATAATATTTAGAAAAGCATTTGCATTCAAATACAAAGTTAGTTAGTGTAACACGCCGTAGTACTTTGGTTGTTAACATACATGATATTTAGCATACATATCGGAAGACTTTATTTTAAAAGAATAATAAAACGTCTTATGAAAATACGAAGAAACTTTTTACAAAATTTTTTATGAAAACATTTCTAAAAACATTCACGTGAGATACTGCGAAAGCGTAACTCTAAAACATACATCTACTAATTAATCCCATTAGCCAGTATTAGTGGCAATTGACCATCCGGATATAACATCAAGTGTTATTCCTGACGGAGTCTCACAGACAGCATAACGACTGTATTTTGGATAACTAGGAACTTAGTCCCACATATACAGTTAACCTTATTGATACAATAATTTAAACAGATAGCTTGCAAGTCCCACACGGACTGCAATCCCCTCAATGGGTCAATACAAATAATCAGATTCCATGCCCAAATTAACTGAATGCATACATCAAGTATATATATTAATCATAAAACATAACATCAGTAAATAATCCATGGCTCTAAGGATACAATCATGAGCCTAAATAAATCCATAACATAATCTCAATACAATAGTTAAGGTTGTTAACAAATCCACATGTCATCATAAAGTCTAAACATAATACAAAATATTAGCTGCATCATGCACTACTCCACTGCGGGGGCCTTGCCCCTAGAAGCATCACCACTACTCTGGGTACCTGAAATGATATCCCCAAACGGGGTGAGATAACAACATCTCAGTAAGCTCAAGGTTCATAGAGGATCCTCTAATCCCCTGAGCCCACTTCCTGCATGACAAATCAGATATAAAGCATATAATACAAGCATACAACATAAACATAGCATCATCATATCATCCTTGTGTAACCCCAGGGTCAAAGCCATAGATAGTTACACATGTGTGACTTCCAGGGTCAAGCCATAGAAAGTCAACACAACCTCAGTATGAAATAACTCCCAGAGTCAAGTCATAGGCAGCCTACATACCATGATCACTGGCCAGGATCCTCATAACATATATCATCAGTGCATCATCATAACATCAAGATCATATAACATCTATATGAATGTGAATGAATGCACATATACATCATACCATATACTTTCATACAATACAACCATAATGCCCGCATCATGGTGGGGCCACAAGAGAGAGGAGTCAACTAGAACTAGGAGCTTACCTTAGGGAGCTTAGCACAAGCCCACACTCCAATAGTATACGTATGCTCTAACAAAATCCTCAAGTGCACGGTTCTCTAGGCACACCTAGCGTAGTAACCATTCACATCATTAATTACATATTAATTAATCAATTCATATCCATGACTTAA
The DNA here is from genome assembly GCA_032173675.1 of Gastrolobium villosum. NCBI lineage: Eukaryota > Viridiplantae > Streptophyta > Magnoliopsida > Fabales > Fabaceae > Gastrolobium > Gastrolobium villosum. The sequence goes on along the minus strand of JAVKPL010015233.1, from coordinate 74,677 downwards.
TCATTTAATGATTCCATTTTTCATACTCATATGCCAATAATATGCCCATTACAAGTATAGACCAATTATTACTTATTATTTATTTTAGTGCATTAAGCCACCACATTCTTTAATTACGTACATAACTTAGAATCCTCTTCTAGGTTTAGTTAGGTAACTTAGATTATTTTCAAATCTTCCAAGCCATATAATACTAAGGGTTCCCATAAGCTCACTTAGCTTAAATATCACTTTTTACGATTTTCCCACAACTGTACATGCTTATGTTTTCCAGTCACTGAGCGCGACTCACTTGTTATAAAATTATCATATTTTAGTATGTTCATCTAGACTCAATTACCTTTCCATCAAGATATCACATGCCTCATTTGGAGTTTCCTAGCTCCGGTTATCATCATTTGAAGTTGGACAAACAAAGCTATTTGCCAACTCCGAACAAAGCCCTAAACATTCTTTACAATTTTTGCGGTTCTGGAAAATCTACTTGACCAATTGCTCTCAGACTTTTATCCAGACAACTATAGACCTTTATCTTTAATTATACATATTATGAGCCTAATTTGAGTAATAATTGAGGGAGAAAAATTTGTGGAAGTTGCAGCCATGTACAGCCCCTGCACATGGTCTCCCTGGGCAGTCCTCACTCAAACGAACATATAGAATGGAATACATCTTCAATTGGTATCAAATTTTTACACCGCATAGCTAACATCACAAGCTTAAATTTGATATAAGATACAGCCCTATATGACCTCTGTGGAGGGAGATATGCTCTCCCAAATTTCGCCTAAAAACTGATTATATAGTCCTAAATGTGTTTACTTAACAAACCTTAATTATTTTTTATTATAAATCATAATTCACTTTAATTCTTGGATTTTTCTATTATTAAGTCACATTATGACATCTCCTTAGTCCCATTATGTCATGATACTTAAATTTTACTAATTACTTAATTGGTGTACCTAAACCTTACTTTAGTCCAATTTTAGAGTTAAATCCTTAATTACTTTTGTTAATTAATCCCTACCCTTAATTAATCTCCTAATTCCTCATTTCCTTAATTTTAACACAACTAAACCCTTATATACTTTATGGACAGATTTGATGAGCTATTTTAATTAGGGTTTTAGCCATTATTAATCATGATTAGTGAGTTTTACTTAGAGTTAACCCACCTAGTTAATCTTTCTAATCATTTTTCCACACTTAACAACTTAAACACATTTTTTTTGTCATCAAACCCTAGACTTTGCTGAATCATACATAGTCCATATTAGGGTTCATGGTCATCTTTTTACATGAACATCACTCAAAGGTCCAAAGGTGGCACCTTTAGTCATCTAATACATCATCCCATGGTTCAAAACACACCCACCCTTAAGGATCATCGTCAAACCTTGGCATTAAATTTTTTTAAACAATATTTCTCCGATACATAACAAATCGTGGCACACACACAAAAGAAAAAGAGAGACTTTTTTGTTCATATTTTTCAAATGGAGGCTTACATCTTCAAGCTTCCTCTTTTATCTCAAGGCTCCACCAAGAACACACCTTTAGACAAGCACACACCTTCATGAACATGCTCATGAGTTAGGTTCAAGAATACTAGAAGAAAAGATGAGATTTTTCATAAAAAAACAAGAGAACTTACCCACAAATCACAAGAACCAAGCAACCAAGTGTGGTTCTTCAAAACAGTTTAAGAACACAACTCAAACCCTTGAACATCGCTCAAAACCGTGGCTGTATATGGTGCTAAGGGATACGAAATTTTGGCTTCACACCATAAAAATGGAATGGCTGTGAAGAGGAGAGTGAGAGGAACAACTTTGATGAAGGAGGTTTTGTGTTTTGGAAAGGTTTATGTGATGGAATCTTAGAGAGAAGTGAGAGTTTTCAATATTTGAAATTTAGAGAGAGAAGGAGGAAGGGGGCTGCTGAATCTGATCAGAAAATGGAGGGGAAGGTGCCCTAATTACGGTTGCCATGTCACTTAAGTGGCACCTTGTCCTTCAGTGAGATCCAGTATAATTTTTATCTGAACCGTCGTCAAATTTTTACCTGGAAACCTCCAACACTCTAACTTTAAGTACTTAACATTAATTTTGTCTAATTATCATGTTCATAACATAAAAATTTGATTAGTCGATCACATATCCACTAACATTTGCTTAATTGCACTGTAGTCTTTACTAGTATTCTTAACTGTACCCGTATTTCATAATCTTCTTAACTTTAATATTATTGGTCGAATTATGACTTGTTAGGCATATATTGGTCTTTATTTCCATTTTCTCATCTTTTTCCCGTTTCGAAATTCTAACGGCTGCTTCTACAGCAGTACAAAATATCTGGTAAAAGTGACTTTTTAGATATACCCCAATATAGGCATCAATCTAACATAAATTCACTGTACTAGAGCTATTCTACAGTCTATTACTGCATCATCAGATGAAAATTCACCTGACTGGAATACCCTCAATATGGGTATCCAAATTCTTAGAATTTCATTCTCATTCTATTTAAGACCATAAGGTCCTCATCATAACCCTCTAATTTAAAAGTTGTGACTAAAAATTTCTATGAAGTGGTATCAAAGCAGGACCTCTCTTCTAGTATGGTGTGGTTCGAGGACGAACCAGGCGGAAGCTGGTGGGCATGTAATGTAAGAACCCGCACGTTAAATTATGAAATTAAATTAATTAATTGTGAAATTAGGAAATAATTCCATAATTCACCCTAATAATTATAAGAAGGATTAAATAATTATAGTGAGTGATTAATAATGGTGAAAGTCGCTTTTCATAGGAAAAGTGCAGATACCGGTTCTGCTCCACGATATAAGTGCATACCGATGAAGTATCTCGGAAAATTATAATAAATGCATGAATGTTCCTAAAATAATATATAGGACTAGTATGTCAAGTTTCAAGTCAAAATAACAAGAATTGGCGTGAGAACTGATACTGGCTACGTAAAAGCGCGTACCGATAAACTGCTGGGAAAAATAAAATAAAAATATGATAAATCTTAGAAAATGGCTAGGTTCTGAATCCTAAGTTTGAGATTAAAATGCTAAGCGTAGCTATTAGTGATAATACTGTGTGTTTAACTTAAAACCGAGTATATGTACTCTTTTTGCACAAAACTCTAAGCCATAATCAGCCTTCCTACGTGAAGTTTTCTGAGGGAGCTGCTGCCACCCTCTTCCCCTCTTGAAACTCAACCAAGTTGCCACCTTTGCTTCTTGCAATCTTCACCAAAATACTTTGGCTTTGTGTGAGCTAGCATTGTGAGTAGGAAAGAGCCACCATTTCTGAGTTTGTGACCTCTGCGTGTGAGGAAGAGGGTCTGAGTTCATTGTTTGGGTGGAGTGAGAGCAGTCTCTGGGGTTGTCGAGGCTTCAAGAAGCCATTTTGTGGGGGAAATGACCTTGCTTGCATGCTATTTTCGTGCACCCTTAAAGTCTGAACTTGGGAGCTGCATAGTGAGCTCCAAGAGCATCTTAGTTTCTGTTCCAAGCCTTGGGGTAAGCTCCACCACCCTTGATCATGAGTTTTATTGGTTAAAAGTGGAGTCTTGGCATGTTTAATGAATTGTTTAAGTAACTATCATGATCACTGACCTAAAGGGGTTCAAAGATGCATGCTTTAACGCTCTAATGTGTTAAAAATGGAACCTTCAGACGGATATCTCGCGAAATGCAGAAACTGCATTCTATCGCGAAATATCTGGATATGATATCCGGATATTGATATCCTGATATGATATCTGGATAATGATATTCGGATATGGGGTTGGAGATGTCCGGATATGGATATCCGGATATTGGACTTGTGATATCCGGTTATGGATATCCGGATATAGCCCCGACATATATCAGGATATTCTGGGAATTTCGAGATAGTAACTGTACTATTCATACATAATGATATTTTGGGTTTATGGACCCTAGATTGGTTAAGTTAAACCTTTGTAATATTAATCTAAGTCAGAATCAAAGTGATTAAGGGCTTATGGCTTTGTGAGAAGCCAGAAGACATGAAACGTAAAAGGAAAGCGTTGTCTTTATGTTATATGCTATTAAGTATATACAGGCGGTTAAGTTAAAACACATTGTATTAGCACTAATAGCTACGCTTATCATTTTAATTTCAAAATTTGGATTCTGAACCTAGCCATTTTTCTATAATTTATCATATTTTTATTTTATTTTTCGCAGTACTTTGTCGGTACGCGCTTTTACGTAGCCGGTATCAGTTCTGACACCTGTTCTCATTATTTTGATCTGAAACTTGACATCCTAGTCCTAAATATTATTCTAGGAATATTTTCATACTTATTATAATTTCCCAGGATACTTCATCGGTACGCACTTATACTGTGGAGTAGAACCAGTATCTGCATTTTTCGTCAGAAAAGCGACTTTCAATATTATTAATCATTTACCATAATTACTTAAGTCTTCTCATAATTATTAAGGTCAATTATGGAATTATCTCATTAATCTCATAATTTGTTAATTAATTCCCTAAATTAACGGTGCGAGTTCTTACGATTGAGATTATCTCCCCTAATACAACACAGTTTTCACCCTTTCCATAAGTGGATGTGGAGAAAAGGATGATGTGGTATGATAAAGTGGTGCTTTGGAATGGAAAAACATGTCATGCAAGTTCAAACCAATCGTGTACTACTTTTAAAAAATGATACAATTTTCTTTTTTTGCAATGAGTCACGGGTTGACAAACAAATATGTGTGTCAACTTGCGTATTCATTGGGGGGTTTTTTGGTAACTTCAGATTAGCATTTTAAAACCTATCTTTCAATTAGGGTTAGGTTTTCCTTCCTCTTCTCTTCTATACTCTCCCTCTCGTGGCTCCACTCTATTCTTCTTCTTCTCGTATTCACTTTCTCCTTTTGTTTTATACTTTTTATTCTTAAATCCTTGGGTACACTATTTATCATAGGATCCATTCATAAATGCTCATTGATATTTCTTTGTTCTTTTATTTGTTTTGTTAACAGATATAATTAGAAAAATGATGATGGTTTCGGTGGTCAAAATGAAGGCTTCGAGTCCTACAGCACCCCTAGGCCCTTTGAATCAGATCAGAAGCCTAAACCTTTGTGAAATAAACTAGCTCACAAAATGGTATGTTCTGTTATCTTCCACATTTTGTCTAATTTATTTTAGAGAAAAAATAAAATATTTTAAATAATTATATACGAAAAAAAGCTTTGTTTTCTAGGTTATCTGATTTTTGTGTTAATTTTTTTAGAAGAGAGGAGACTATCTTAAAATTATAGAAGATTTCACAAAATGTAAAGCTTCCACATTCAAGTAAATTGATTTTTTTGTTTCCTCCTTTTTTAGTTTGCCTTGTTTTTATATGGTTGTTTTTGGGCTTTTGTTGAATTTTTGGAGCCACATTTTTATCATTTGTCTTTTCATATTGTTTCTTCCATGGAAATTAACAAGAGATACACACTATGAAATGTTATCGTGATCAACTGAAGGTCTTTAATTTTAAACTGAAAGCAAGGAAAGTACAAGTACCCGAGTAATATCTCTTTTTTCACTAATAATAATTTTGCATGTTTATTATTATTTCTCTATTCTCTGCTTGCCTTATTTAAACATCTTTTTTAGACTTGTTTATCCGAGTTTTACTTACAATGCTTATCTATTTTTTTAAGGAGGGTCTAAGTCTTTATTTTGACTTATTGTATTGTCATTTTTATAGCTAAATGACGGCTTGAGGCCAAAGCGCATAAAAAAGCGGCTAAATAGAAAATTAGGATTTCACAAAACAATACCCCTCCAATTCTCAATAATATGATCAAAATAACAAAATTCAAATACAACAAGGGTCTTAAGCATCCTTCTATAGATTAATTAAAAATTAATTCAAAAATTAAAATCCTAAAAAGAAAATATAACAATAACTACCTTCCAAGAATAAATAATTATAATTAAATCATTAAAAATACATCCCAAATCCTAGATTTCAAATCACGTCAAATTTGTTGCTTTCTTTTTTTCAAGTAAATCACAATTATGTCTACTGCTTCATTTGGATTTAGAGTTGATCGTAATCTATTAGATTTTAAATTGTTGCTTCTTTGAACATATGAGTCATGCTTAGTGGGCCATAATTCTGGTTGGCTTCAAACTTCTTAAATCAAAGGTTGGGCCATGTACACCGGGTCAATCTTAAATGCATGATTCTCCCCTTCTAGGAAAAGACTCTCCATCGAATCTACTTCATCATCATGGATATCAATCTCTTTAGGTATTAACTAAAATGATAATTCTTCATCTATTAGATATTCTTCATATGATTCTCCATCAATTTTATCATAGACTGGATTATAATCGTAAATTTGATGATCATTATAAACTGAATTGTCATTTTAAATTAAAGAATCATCATAAATGGATAATCATCATAGATTGGATAATCATCATAAACTGGATTAAGATCATAGACTTCAAAGTTAGGAATGTTGATTTGTATCTCTATATCTAGATAAGTGGATTGGTTTTCGGGTCTTACTCCCCAATTATGTCCCCAACGGATTGACATTATCATCTTCCTTATCAGAAGCGTCTTCTAATTTCATTCCTTCTTCGGATTGAAAATATAACTTTGTCTGCACAAGTCGCTGCTCTAAATCTTGAATTTTCATGCTTTGTGCCTCTACAAGTTGTCGCTAAAAAACTTGGAATTTCTCGCTATGTGCCTGCAAAAGTTGTCTCATTGAATCTTGGATTTTCTTGCTCTGTGCCCGCACAATTTGGATTTTCTTTCCCAACACATGAATAAGTTTTTGCTTCAAATCCTGGATCTACCTTCTGAGCTCTTCATTTTCTAGGTCTAGATGGTTTATCTGATGTGGTTGATTGTGTTCTTTTGGAATGAATCCACGTCCCCCACCGTCACGCCTCTGCCATCGACGACCTCAATGATTCTGTTTAACCATTGGTTGAAAGAAACGTAGTCCTCTTATAACAAATGATGCTGAAAATGCATAGAAAAAATGGCTAAATAGAAAGTTATGAATTCATAAAAGAATAACCCTCTGGTTCTCGATTATAATTATAAAACTAACAAAATTCAACTCCTACAAAAGGGTCTTAAGCACCTTTTTATAGACTAATAAAAAATTAATTCAAAAATCCTAAAAATAAATATAACAATAACTCCCTTCTAAAAATAAATAATTTACAATTAAATCATTCAAAACACATCCCAAATCTTAGATTTCAAATCACGTCAAATCTGTTTCTTTCCTTTTTTTGCTGAATAATTTAAAATCTTATACATTACTTCATTTGGACTTGAATTTGATCATAATCTTTTATATTTCAAATTGCTGATTTTTTTTTTTTTTGGAGATAAAATTGTTGATTCTTTGAACTTGCGGGTTATACTTATTTGGCCATAATTCTGGTTGACTCCAAACTTCTTGAATCAATAGGTTGGTCAGGTCAACCATTGATTCAAGAATTTTGGAGCAAAACAAAATTATGGCTCAATAAATATGGCTTGCATGTTCATGGGAGTATCAATTTGAAATAACAACAATCAAGATAAAATTCAAGTCCAAATAAAACAACATATGTGCTTTTGATTTATATGACAACAATAGGAAAGCAACAAATTTGTTGTGACTTGAAATCTAAGATTTGATACATGTTTTGAATGATATAAAGGTAATTATTTAGTTATTTATTTATATAAGGTATTACTTACAACCTAGTAAGTTTACAACTATAACACATCATATATTTAAATGTGTATTTTAATATTATGTTGTGAAGATAAAATTGATGGATTAATGAGAATCAGAGAATTATGGCCAAAATGGGCAAAAAGGGCAAAATGGTAAATTGCCAAAAACGTAAACCGAGGCATGAAAAATGGAGTTAGAGATTTAATATGACAAAAATAATGCTGAAAATGGAATCAGGACGGAAAATTGAGTGAATAGGCAAAATTGTGAAAAAGTGATGAATAGTGACTTTTTAAGTGAAAGATACTGCGGTATGAGTGTACCGATAAGTGTGAAATTTTTATCAATATTTTGAGGAAATAAAAATATGTCATGGACTGGAAAAATATGTAGATTAAGAATTTGTGATCATAATTTTTATCGGGATTAAAGTTAGATCGCGTGTGGGACCCGTGGGATCAAAACCCACTTAAGTTCCCTCACTTTTCCCCTCACTCTCACGCTCTCTCTCCTTTCTCTTCTTCTCCACCGTGAACCCCCCCATTTGCAAAGAACATGGCCATTTCCTTCCTTCTCCACCATTTGAGCTTTTCTCCACCAAATCACTTGATTTTGGTGTTGAAATCTATTGTAAACAACCTTCTAAAGCCATTGGTGGTACTCTTAAGCCATGAAACCACCTCCTTTGTGCGTTTTTGGGCATGGACAGATCCGAACCCTTGGTGTTCTTGGAGTTTTGTTGGAGCTTTGGTCTTCCTTTGGATTGGTGGAACCTTGGTGGTGAACATACACTAGATGGTGAGTATATTTATGGTATCTTTGTGGTTGATTTTGTAGATCTAGAAATTATGCTTTGAATCTTTAATCTTAGATGTGTGATGATAGAGAGCTCAAATGGAAAAATGCTATTAGATGAAAATGCCTTAGAATGATGCTTGTAATCTAGAAATGCTATGATAAATTTTGGTGAAAAAGTTAGGTTTTTAACTTAGGAAAATTTGTGGAAATTTCATGAAAATTGTTATGTGGTGTAATTGAATAATTGAATGATGGACCATTGGTATAGGTTGATAATGTGAGTATATGATTAGTGTGTGTGTTAAAATGGAAGTGAAAACCTTGTAGAATCAAACCTTGAAGAATTCGAACCATAGAGGGGTTTGGAGGAAAAATGATGTAAAAGTTGTGTAGTTGAGATTGTATGATATAAAATGATGTTTAATTGGATGATGGTATAGTGTGATATAGTGGAATGAGAAGAAAGAATGTGTGATTCATGATGTATTTGGTAATTTGATCTATAAAAGAGATTGAAGTAAAATGAATGATTACTTGAGATTAAATGATTGATTTGGAAATGGTTTGATAATCATGTTGTGGATTCTCTAGGTTGCCTTTTTTGGACGCTTTGGAAGCGGGTAAGCTTGGAGCTTACGTATGGAGCATTGGCTCGGTGTTGAGGTAACCTTTGGAACTGGGGTTTAGCCCTTGTGTGCTCCACCACACCTAGTGGAAGGTTGTGGTTGGATTATGTGTTTATGGCATTGTGTGATTATGTGCTTGTGTGCATATTGCTTGGATTGTATGAAAATTGTTTGGTCACTGGCCAGTTGACGTGTGTTGGTTTGGACATCCGCTGGGTTCATCCTGTGTGAGAATGCCAGTTGGGTATGCCATGGGGTCGACTCTGGGAGCGACACCAGGATGATCCAAATGGGGGACATCCGCCGGATAGGGCTCATGAGGAGTTCCGGTTGGGTTTTGCCATAGAGTCTTCTCAACCATGGGAGAGGCGCCAGGATTGTCTCGGGAGTTATATGATGGAGTCCTTGAACATAAATCCATGCGTGGATGTTCTCGGGTTGTCTCCAGTTGGTTGGTGATATTGTATTGCTTGCATATTATATGATGTTATATTTGCACATTGAGTGAGCCATGGGGTGGAGAAGCCTCCAGGGCCCTTGGTTTACTGAGATATATTTATATATCTCACCCCGTGTTTGGGGCATCATTTCAGGTCAGGTTGAGCCTGGAAGAGTGGAGCATGAGGTGCATATTGGAGGCACCATGTGATGAGCATTGGATTGGGACACACATTGCATATGTTTTATGCTTTAGACTTAGATCATGAACTTTTGCATGTTGAAAATGTCATGCCTTTGTATGTTCATGACTACTTGTTAAGTCTTTTAAATTTGAGGTATATGTATGAATTTAGTATCCATTGTATATTTGAGTGAGCGTGGGACTTGTCCATTGCCACATTCATTGTATTTGAAACCTTGGCAAATATGTTGTAAAATGGTCCATATTTGTATGTAAATGGCCATTATATTGAAGACTTTGTAAATGATGCATAAATGAATGAAAATGCATGTTTGAAGGGCCTAGTGCCTACATTGGAGTATGTTTAAGTGTTGTGTGGAGTACTAAGGTGTTTGGGATGGATTACACAACCCTTTTTGGGCTTAAAATGTTGTAATCTGTCACTTTTGCTGCATAGTAATCGATTACCCAAGCATGGTAATCGATTACCATGCAACAGGGGACGAAATTTGGCTACTGTCTTCACTGGTAATCGATTACTGAGGCTTGGTAATCGATTACCATGTGAGGTAATCGATTACCCAAGGTTGGTAATCGATTACCAGAACAGAGGAGGTGAAAATTTAGCTACTGCCTCATTTTTGACAGGTGGTAATCTATTACCACCCACTGGTAATCGATTACCACAGTGTAAATTTTGAAAATTTAAGTTTTTCTAGACTAAAAGAAAGGGGTTTAACTTGATGGGTAGAACTCCACATGGTACGTGGTTTGAAACCACGCGTAACTTATGTAAAGGGGCTAGAACATGGTAAGATATGAAAGTAAATCGATGAGTTTAAATGAGTTGAATAAAAGAAAGATTAGTGATGTTAGTAAACTGAATGCTTCCGCGTATTGCGCTTACAATTATAGTGTTGTTTTAATTGATTACGGAAAAGGTTATAGTTATGAGAAGGAATACGATAAAAGAAAAAAAAAAGTTGCCCGTAATTTAATTAACCCAATTACTGTGATTGTAACTGCGCTTAATATCATAATCAATGTTAACAATACCGGTACGTAACGGGATGTTACAACAACCCTTACCACCAATCTCATCACCGTTAGATTAGAATTAAATCTAATGGTTAATAATTACCCCTTATAATCCTAATTTTTACTCTCCCATCCCCCTTATAAAAACTTTGAATTCAATTGATTCGTATATCCGTGAAAAGCTTGAAGGAATGGGAGGGGGATCAGAAATGCAAGGGAAAAAACAAAAAGAGAGATGTGCAGATCGCAAACCTAGAGAGAGACGAAGGGGGATGAGAGAGTAAAAATTAGGATTATAAGGTGTAATTATTAACTGTTAGATTTAATTATAATGTTTTCAAACAATGGGTCTCACAACCCTTTCAAACTCAAGAATACAAGAAGAGGAATATTTGGAAATGAATATACACTCTCAAAGTGTGGATATACAACTTGAAGCACTATGGGTATATGGATTTTCAAGATATGAGCTCAAAAATATTTGATCTTTGAAATATATGAAAGAATATGCAAGTGATAGTGTAGAAGCTCTCAAAGTATGCTTAATGTGTGTAGAAATAATGCTCCAATGTTTTTGAGTCATTGGGAATGCATATATAGTGTTTCTAAAAACTAGCCGTTGGAAAACTAGCCGTTGAAAAACTAGCCGTTGGAAAACTAGCCGTTATAGACGTTGGGATCTCATTTGAAAAACTAGCCGTTTTATAGCCATTGGGATCTCATTTGAAAAATTAGCTGTTTTATAGCCGTTGAGATCTGTCGTAGTGGTAATTGATTCACAACTTGACAGCAAGAACATTGTTTCGTATTTTGGCTATAATTTGAGTTATACTTGTCGGATTAATGTGATCTTGGTCTCGTTGGAAAGATAAAAGAGAGATCTACAACTTTTATGCAGAACACAAGATCCAAATCCATCATCTTGGATACGAAAAAATGTATGGAAGGCAGCAGCGAATTTAAGCAATAAATTCTAAGTTCAAATGTGTTCTAGCTTGCTTCCAACCACTTTTTGTGAAAGATACTGACTTGATAAATATGTTTTGAATATATGAAATATGTCAAGTATCTTTTCCATGGATTTGAAAAACTGATAGGAATCAAACAGTAAAGACAAGATTTCTGAATAATTCCTCTATTTAGACATTCAAACCAGTAAACCACAAGTTCCAGCCAAATCCATCATCTAATTACATGCTATAGTGCTGCTATAGCTCAGATTTAATGCAAAAAGAAATAGGAAAAGAATTCAACAGATAAAATGAACCATGGACGTTCGAGATGCCCTGAATCTCCCAGTGTTTAGCCTCCTTTTGTATGACCTCCAAGGTGCCCTCCTCTACTCGCTTACCACGCACATATATACTGCCCCCAACTAACCCATGGTGCGTTTCCCTCCTTCCCTTGCTAACAGAACGTCCGCATCAGCCATAACAGATTGGGTGGGACCCAGCCAACGTTTTCTGCCTTTGTTCCTCACATAAACATGCTTTAGTTGGGCTTTACGTAAGTGGGCCTTATCAATACTCCCCCCACAACAAGAACCTTGTCCTCAAGGTTAAGATCTGGAAACTGAGCATCAAGGGTAATGAAATCCTCCCATGAATTTTCAAAGTCCGGTAAGTTGCGCCACTTTACTAAAACCTGCAGCATTCCTTGAGCATCCCTGCGCCAATCCAGAATATTCTCAGGTAAAACTTGCAATTCCCACTCGTCTGTCAACATGGCTGGTAATGGTTGAGCACACTCCACCGCCGGGTTTGCTTTTTTTAACAAGGACACATGAAAAACAGGGTGAATTTTACAGCCACTAGGTAGGGATAAACGATAAGCAGTCATACCAATTTTTTCTTCCACGGGAAATGGGCCATAATAACGGGGGCTTAACTTCTCATTAATCCTAGTGGCCAATGTCTTCAACCGATATGGTTGAATCCGTAAATAAACGAGATCCCCTACCTCAAAACTGATATCCCTGCGATGTTGATCTGCCTGCAATCACATTCGGTTCTGAGCCTTCTCCAAGTTAACCTTCAACTCATCTAGCATAGCCTCTCTCTCAGCCAATAAAGCAGAAATGGGATCCACCTTAACAAAACTATTGCCAACCCTCAAAAGCTGTGGAGGATCAATACCATATAAAGCTTTAAAGGGTGTCATACCCGTTGACTCTTTATAAGTAGTGTTATACCAAAACTCACCCCAGTGTATCCATTTAGGCCAAGTTTTCGGGTGTGGGCTGCAAAAGCACCTTAGATACGTTTCCAATCCCCTGTTCACTACTTCCGTTTGCCCATTGGATTGAGGATGATAAGCAGTGGAATAGTGCAACTTAGTGCCAGCGGATTTAAACAAAGCCGACCAGAATTTGCTCAAGAACACCTTGTCCCTATCAGAAACCACCACCAATGGAAATCCATGCAAACGAACAACCTCCTTGACAAATAATTCAGCCACTTCTTTAGCTGAATAAGGGTGTGATAAAGTCATAAAATGAGCATATTTTGTGAGGCGATCCACGACAACAAATAACGTATCAACTCCAAATGCTCTTGGTAACCCACCGATGAAATCCATAGAAACTTCAGACCATACTTGGGTAGGAATCGGCAGCGGCTGCAACAGCCCTGCGGGTGACAAATTTTGAACCTTATTTTGTTGACAAATTTGACAAGCAGCAACATATTGTTGGATGGCCTTGCGCATCCCCTCCCAATAAACCACACTCACAATTTTTTTATACGTTCGAATCCAACCAGAGTGTCCTCCCACATTGGAGTCATGAAACTCATGCAAAATGGCGGGTATAAACTTAGAAGTCTTAGATAAAACCAACTTATCTTTGTAGAACAACCTGCCCCCCACCAATTTGAACCCCGTGTGAGCCGCGGGATTCAGGAGCAACTCCTGTGTAAGACGATGCTGTTTAGAGTCCTTTTGTACTTCAATTTCTACTTCTTCCAGCTGTGGTAGTTGTACCTGAGAAATCATACACAATTGCAAATTTCTAGATAAAGCATCTGCTACAACGTTCTCTCTTCCAGGTTGATATTGAATTTCAAAATCATAACCCAATAGCTTAGATACCCATCTCTGTTGCTCTTCTCCCAGTACCTGCTGTTCCAACAAAAAACGAAGACTTTTTTGATCCGTTTTAACGATAAAATGTCTCCCCAACAAATACGGCCGCCATTTCTGTACAGCAAAGACAATTGCCATCAACTCTTTCTCATAAACCGATTTGTTCAATGCCCGGAGAGAAAACCCCTGACTGATGTAAGCCAATGGGCGGTTATCCTGCATCAAAACAGCCCCAATACCGCGTCCAGAAGCATCAGTTACTACCGTGAATGGCTTAGAAAAATCTGGTAAGGCGAGAATGGAGATATTGACCATAGCTTGTTTTAAAGATTGAAAAGCATACTCAGCTGATTCATCCCATTTGAAGGCTTCTTTTTTTAGCAAACTAGTCAAAGGTTGGGCAATTTTACCATAATCTTTAACAAATTTTCGATAATAACCCGTGAGCCCAAGGAAGCCACGTAACTCCTTCACATTGGCCGGGCTTTGCCACTCGACCATGGCTTTAATTTTATCAGGATCTGCACTAACCCCCTCCGCAGTGATGATATGGCCCAAATACTCAATACGATTCTGCCCAAATCGGCATTTTTTTCGATTAGCAAACAACTCGTGCTTCCGTAAGGCCGAAAACACTTTTTTAAGGTGTTCAATGTGTTCCTCTGGGCTTTTACTATAAACCAAGATGTCATCAAAAAATACCAAAGTAAACTTCCGTAAAAAAGGTTTCAGTACCTCATTCATGAGTGCATTAAATGTAGAGGGGGCGTTCGTAAGCCCAAACGGCATGACCAAATATTCATAATGGCCTTCATGTGTCCGAAAAGCAGTCTTTGGTATGTCTTCCTCCTTCATTCTAATCTGATGATACCCGGATTTTAAGTCCAGTTTGCTGAACACCACTGAACCTCCAACCTCATCTAACAGCTCCTCCACCACTGGTATCGGAAATCTATCAGGAACTGTAATTTTATTTAAAGCCCGATAATCCACGCATACCCTCCAACTACCATCTTTTTTTTTAACCAAAATAACAGAACTTGAGTACGGGCTAATACTTGGCCGAATCATGCCATTGTTCAACAATTCAGCCACCAGTTCTTCAATTTCCGTTTTCTGATAATAAGGATACCTGTACGGGCGAATATTAGGTACTTGACTATCAGATTTGAGGGTGATTGCATGATCCCTTGTTCGTTGGGGTGGCACCCCCTTCACTTTACTAAACAAATCAGAGAATTCATCAATTAATTCGGCCAACTCCTTCCACCCAGTAGGGAAAACATCATCCTTCCCTAACATAGCCGCTCCTGCCTCTTCTTTTTCCACATAATATCCCTGCCCCGTCTGTAACAAAGCCTTTGACATGGCTTTAAAAGATGAAATAGTACGGGATAAAGAAGGATCACCTTTAATCAGTACCTCTCTGCCTTGTGTCTCGTACCGAAGAGTCATCTCACGGAAATTTGCTCGGATATCACCCAGCTCCCTCAACCAATCCATACCCAAAACCACATCTGCTCCTCCCAGCTCAAACATATACAGGTCTTGCACAATCATCTGATCCTGAATCTCAATATTCACCTTCTTACAGACCCCGTTACAATCCACCTTGTGGCCATCCCCCACTTCCACTCTGTACAGGGGCGTCTTCTCCACCTTCCATTTCAGCCGATGAGCCACTTCTGCCTTCACAAAATTGCTGGACGCCCCACAATCAATCAGGACCACTAACCTTTCTTTTTCCACTTCACCCCAAACTTTCATGGACTGATTCGAAGTGAGACCCAACATGCTCTGTAAGGTCAGTTGTAAAGCTAAATCCTCATCGTTGCTCACCTGGTCCAGGACAGCTTCGGCTTCCGCTGCTGCCTTGCCGTCATCCTCTCCTGCTCCGTCCTCGAGAATCAACAAATGAAATTGCCTTCCTGCACATTTGTGACCCGGTTGCCATTTGTCCTCGCAATGAAAACATAGCCCCTTACTCCTTCGATCCGATGCTTCCTCGTTGGATATCCTCCGAAAGTTGCTTCCCCGACTCTCCTCCTTCCGATTTGTAGACGCGTTTCCCGAAGAAGCCACCGATCCTCCTGCGCGATTTTGGGTGTTCGAATTAGGGATTTCGGCTGCGTTCCCCTTGCCTCATTCAGTTGTGTTGTTTCTCATTAGGTTAAATCTTCCTGGGTTGGGCTTAGAATAATTATTATTATTCTTGTATGGGCCGCTCACAGCCTTGGGCCCAAAATATCCAACTCCTTCCTCAGCCCATGCCACATTACGTTAGTCAATTTTTTGGGCTAACTTCATCATGGCCGCTAACCTCAGCCCAGGAGTCATCAAAACTTCTTCCCTAATGCTGACCTTAAGACCACTCAGCCACGCGCCCTTCAACACTTCTTCATCTGCATATCTCATTGTGCCGACCACCGCTTCAAACTCGCTGCGGAATTCAGCCACGGTGGTTTTTTGTTTCAACGAATACAATGGTCCATAGGGATTGTCCAGCATCTCCGGTTGAAATCGGCATAAAATCTCCCGTCGGAACTGTGCCCAGGTGGCGGCAGGATTGTCTAACTCCCACCATTGGTACCAACTCAAGGCTTCTCCTTCCAGAACTAGCATCACCATTGCCACCTTCTCTTCCTCACCAATTTCATTCACCTGAAAATATCTTTTAACCTTGCTCAACCAAGTGAACGCGTTGTGACCAGCGAACGAAGGAATCTCAAGTTTCCAGCTCCGGAGTTCTCCGTTTCCAGTTCCTCGGTGACTACCATTAAAACCCGAGGAACCACCTCTTCCCCTAGATCCAAAATTTCGCTCCTCTCCAAATGCCTCAGCCCTGAGCTCCTGTATCCCAGCCCCAAGCTCCCTCAGTTGACGGATAATCTCCGCTTGGTTTATGTCACTCGCTTCCATCCGTTTGATCAGCTCCCCATGTCCAACCTCCGTTCTCCGTAAACGTTCTTCCAAACCTTCCATGTTTCTTGTTCGCACCATAACCCAGCTCCCAGTCGGAGCTTTGATACCAATTTGATAGGAATCAAACAGTAAAAGACAAGATTTCTGAATAATTCCTCTATTTAAACATTCAAACCAGTAAAACCACAAGTTCCAGCCAAATCCTTCATCTAATTACATGCTATAGTGCTGCTATAGCTCAGATTTAATGCAAAAGAAATAGGAAAAGAATTCAACAGATAAAATGAACCAGGGACGTTCGAGATGCCCTGAATCTCCCAGAGTTTAGCCTCCTTTCTTCTGACCTCCAAGGTGCCCTCCTCTACTTGCTTACCACGCACATATAAGCTGCCCCCCAACTAACCCATGATGCGTTTCCCTCCTTCCCTTGCTAACAGAACGTCCGCGTCAGCCATAACAGATTGGGTGGGACCCAGCCAACGTTTTCTGCCTTTGTTCCTCACATAGACATGCTTTAGTTGGGCTTTACGTAAATGGGCCTTATCAGTGACTAAGAAAAAAAACCTCACTTTAAAAATCTGAGCATTCCTTTCTAACCAAAGGCAACAAAGTACAGTGAACAAATGACTCTCAAACTCAACGAATAGGACATATTTTATAAATTGTTAGATATGATTAGATTACTTCCTATCTGTAATTATTCTGATTGTATTAGCTCTGGGCCTTTCACTTAAGCCCATTAGGGTCTCTATATATTGTAATTCTCTGAATTAAATCAATACACAACATATTATTTCATATTCAAGTTGGTACCATAGCTCTTTTGTTCTGGGGACCCTCGCATCCGCCTAAAAACTTCGTTCTCGCTTTAACACCTAAGCCCACTGTTTAGGAATCCTCTTTTCTTTGTCGTGCGTCCTTCCGGCAAAGCCATAAGGGGCTGTAAGATCTTGTAGAATAATTTCCGAACGCGCCAGCACCTCCGACAGCCACCGGAACCGTCGTCCAACACTGTTCAGGCCGCCGGAGAAGTTTTCCGGCGAGTTTTCAGCCAGGACTACCCTTATCAGGACCGTCTCATCCCGGCAACCAGTTATGTGGTGGTCCGACCACCGTCGCGTCAGCCACGCGCCACCCATCTCCTCTGCGCGTGGTGCTCACGCGCCACCTTCAACCGGCGCGTGTGCTGTTCCGGTGGAGTTTTCCGGCCATTCTTGGACAGAAATTTTCGCCTTCTCCTCCTCTTTCCAGATCTGTGGTTGGTTCTTTGTGGGTCTCACTTTTGTGCGCACTCTTCTCGATTTGCGATCCGGTTAGTTTCTATTCACTTGGTTGTACATCCTTGTGATTTATTATAATGGCAGAGTCATCCCTTATCCAATCGGAGATCAGTTCTCATTCTCATCCTGTCAAAAGTTCTCCTAATGTCATCTCTACCAATGTTGGGTCCATTACCCCTTCAAAGTTAAAGGGTTCTGTTAATTACAAGAACTGGGCCACCTCTGTTCGAGTTTGGTTCTTTGGACAGGGACATAGAAACCATCTCACGACCAAGTCTACCGATGTTCCTAAGGAGGAAAAATCTGATTGGGAAAAGATTGACAACCAGCTTCTGAGTATCCTTTGGCAGTCTATTGATCCAGTCGTCTTGGACATCTACTCTTTTCAAACTTGCACTGAAGTGTGGGAGGAAGCAAAAAACCTCTACACTAATGATATTCAGCAGCTCTATTTCATTATTTCTCGGTTTATGGAACTGAGCATATCATCCGACATTCAGATGGAGACATACGTTGGCAAAAGTCGATCTTTGATGCAGGCATATTTAGATATGTTGCCTTACCCTACTGATGCTTCTGCATATCGGAAACAGGTGGAACTTCTCTTTATGGTTGCCACACTGTCTGGCCTCCCCGAAGAATATGATAATGTGCGGGATACTATCCAGACTAGTGGGGATCCTGATCTATCAACGACGTATCAACGTCTTCTGAATCTTAATAAGAAATCTGCTCCTGCATCATTTGTTGTTGTTGATTTCACTGCTCTAGTTTCCCGTACTGCTCCTGCATCGTCTGCTGTTGTTGATTCCACTGCTCTAGTTTCCCGTACTGACTTTCGCGGGAACATTGGAGGTGGACGTGGTCGTGATGGAGGCCAGGGAGGACGTAGCCCAGGAGGACGAGGCCCAAGAGGACGTGGTCTACGACCTCCTTGTCATTATTGTCAGCAACTTGGTCATTATGAGGAACATTGCTACACAAAGCATCCTCACCTGCGACCTTCTCATGCTGCTAATATAGCTCAATCGGATTCTGCTTCAAATGGTATAGTCTCTCTCTCCTCTGAAGACTGTGCAGCATTCCAGACCCTTCACAGGAAGGTCTCTCCTCAGTCTCAGGCCTCTGCTTCCGAAACTGGTAATCCCGTTGCTTGTGTTTCTCATTTGGCATCACTTGGCCCTTGGATTTTTGACTCAGGTGCTACTGATCACCTCTGTGATAATAAGGAACTCTTTCATCCCTTACATATTCTGATAATTTACCCTCTTTTACCCTTGCTGATGGCACTGAGGCCCCTGTTCATGGGATTGGGCAAATCTGTCCAACCTCCTTATTGACCGTGACATCTGTCTATTACATTCCCAACATCCCTTATAATTTAATATTTGTTAGTAAATTGATCAACTCTCTTAACTGTATTGTCACCTTCTCAAACCATTTTGTTTTTGTGCAGGACCCGGGTACGGGGAAGACGATTGGAGTGGGCCGAGAGTCACGGGGTCTGTTCTACCTGGTTGTGCCGAATCCTTCCGTTGCTTGTTCTCTCACAGAATCTCCACAACTCATCCACAATCGCCTCGGGCATCCTAGTCTTTCAAAATTACAGAAGATGGTTCCTCTTTTATCCGGTCTTCAGACTTTAGATTGTCAGTCATGTCAGCAAGGAAAGCACATAAGCACCTCCTTTGCTAATCGAGTCAATAAACGAGCTGATGCTCCTTTTTCAATTATTCATTCAGATATTTGGGGTCCTAGTCTTAGTGTCTCTGTTTTAGGTTTTCGGCATTTTGTTACCTTTATTGATGATTTTTCCAATTGTAGTTGGATTTATTTAATGAAAAACCGTTCTGAGTTATTTTCTATTTATCAAAAATTCTCTGCTGAAATTGATAAGGAATATGTTTCTGTTGACTTTTCTAATTTCTTACACAAACATGGTACTTTACGCCAAACTACTTGTCCTCACACTCCACAACAAAATGGAGTAGCTGAACGTAAGAATAGACATCTCATTGGACTGCACGGACTCTTCTTATTCACATGCATTTCCGTCTTCACTTTTGGGCAGATGCAGCAGTCCTTACCTCTTGTTTTCTCATCAACCGTATGCCTTCATCTGTGCTTAATAATGACATTCCATATAACTTATTGCTTCCAGATGTTTCTCTCTATCCTCTATCCCCACATGTCTTTGGTTGTACTTGTTTTGTTCAAAATCTCACCCCTGGTAAGGACAAGTTAACATCTAAAGCCGTTAAATGTATTTTTCTTGGTTATTCTCGTCTTCAAAAGGGTTATCGTTGTTATTCTCCCGATCTTAAGCGTTACTTAGTTTCAGCTGAGGTCACTTTTCTTGATCAACCCCCCTTTAATTCTATCCCATCTCACTTGTCACAGGTTGATCATGTTCTTCCTGTCCCTTTTCTTGATTTGTCTTTGCCAGCTGCAGGTGCTTCCATTCCATATGAGCAACCTATTGCTTCTATACCTGAGGACCGTCCACTTCTCACCTACTAGCATCGCAAAACTGTGCCTCCTATCGACTCGACTCATGCTGACTCATTACCCACTGCTGTTGATTCTTCCCCTCCGGATCCTTCACTAGAAGCTCTTCCCATTGCTCAAAGAAAAGGTACACGTACTACTCGTAACCCTTATCCTCTTTATACCTTTTTGAGCTATGACCGTCTTTCTTCACCTCATTTCACCTTTGTTTCTAGTCTTTCTTCTGTTTCTATTCCTAAGACCACAGGTGAAGCACTTTCCCATCCAGGGTGGCGCCAAGCGATGCTTGATGAGATGACTGCACTTCATTCCAATAGCACTTGGGACCTTGTTTCTGCTCCTCCAGAGAAGTCTATAGTTGGTTGTCGCTGGGTGTTTACAGTGAAAGTTGGACCTGATGGCCATATTGATCGACTCAAGGCACGCCTAGTTGCAAAGGGTTTTACTCAAATCTTCGGCCTTGATTATAGTGATATATTCTCTCTGGTTGCTAAGATGGCGTCAGTTCGCCTATTTCTTGCTCTTGCTGTTGTTCGTCACTGGTCACTCCTTCAACTTGACATCAAAAATGCCTTTCTACATGGTGATTTACAAGAAGAAGTCTACATGGAGCAACCACCTGGTTTTGTTGCTCAGGGGAGTTTGGGAAGGAGTGTCGTCTTCAAAAATCCTTATATGGTCTCAAGCAGTCTCCTCGTGCATGGTTTAGTCGCTTCAGTTCTGCAGTTCAGGCGTTTGGCTTAATCCGCAGTAAAGTTGACCATTTTGTATTTTATAGGATCACATCTCTTGATAAGTGCATCTATTTGTTAGTCTATGTTGATGACATCATTCTCACCGGAAGTGATCAAGACGGAATTCGTCAGTTAAAACAGCATTTATTCAGTGCATTTCAAACAAAGGACCTTGGGAAGCTACTAGATAGGGCATTTCTATCTATCAAAGGAAGTATGCCTTGGATATCCTAGAAGACACAGGTATGTTGGGGTGTAAACCAGTTGATACACCCATGGATCCTAATGTCAAGTTATTGCCCGGACAGGGGGAGCCGTTATCTGATCCTGGACGTTATTGGAGGCTAATTGGGAAGCTCAATCATCTTACTGTGACTAGGCCTGTGACTAGGCCAGACATTTCTTTCGCTGTTAGTACGGCTAGTCAGTTCCTTGATTCCCCTTGTGATTCTCATTGGGATGCTGCTGTCAGGATCCTCCGATACATCAAAGGAGCACCAGGAAAAGGTTTGTTGTATTTAGATCAGGGAAATACAGAAATCTGTGGTTATTCAGATGCTGATTAAGCAGGATCACTCTCGGACAGGCGCTCTTCTTCCGGCTATTATGTCTTATTCAGAGGAAACTTAATTTCTTGGAAGAGCAAGAAACAACCTGTTGTTGCTCGATCTAGTGCAGAAGCTGAGTATCGTGCAATGGCAAATACTACCTGTGAGTTAATCTGGTTAAAGCAGTTGATTCAGGAGCTTCATCTTTGTCAACAAAAACAACCCATGACACTCATTTGTGATAATCATGTTGCGCTACATATATCCTCTAATCCTGTATTTCATGAGAGAACCAAACATATAGAGATTGATTGTCACTTCATTCGAGAAAAAATTCAGTCAGCATAAATCAAGACAGCTTTTGTCAACTCTTCCGATCAACTAGCGGATGTCTTCACTAAAGCTCTTAGAGGTCCTCGAGTTGAATACATTTGTAGCAAATTTGGTGCTCACAATATATACGCACCAACTTGAGGGGGAGTGTTAGATATGATTAGATATGATTAGATTACTTCCTATCTGTAATTATTCTGATTGTATTAGGTCTGGGCCTTTCACTTAAGCCCATTAGGGTCTCTATATATTGTAACTCTCTGAATTAAATCAATACACAACATATTATTTCATATTCAAGTTAAATGATAGAAAGAGGTACCTCCACAAAAGATCTGCCCCCAGGATTTCTCATATCGCATGCCCAGTAATATAAATGACTGCTAGGTAGGCTGTCATCACTTATTTTCAGATTCCCCAAGGCTGCTTTAATACTAAAAGAAGAAGGAAACACCTTGATATCTGTAAGCAAACTCTCTTGAGACAAACAAGCAAGCTTGGTTTCATTTTCCTTCATCAGAAGTATTTGGGCCTGGGCCATCTTTAATGTCAGATTGAACACAACTCTGGATTTCCCTTTTCCAAGCAAGCCTTTAACAGCATGTTCCTCCACTGTAGTAGCATCCAAATCATCGACTTCCCTTGATACATCACTTTTCATAATGGCTGTTGAAGATTTGTCACCAGAAGATGCAAAGTTTTCATCCTCTATGTTAACAGAATTAATAAATTCCATAATGGCTAGGATTGTTGGTCTACGACAAAAAAAAGTCAAGGTAGCCAGAGTCACTACCACCTGACATAGTGAAATGACATAAAAAATATTAGGTGTAAAAACCACACAGACCTGAAGACAGTTTGTTAAAGCCCATAAACACCCACCTGCTTATCTATATTATTATATCGAGCAGAGTTCTGGTCATAGATAACAATTTGTGCTTTAACAAAACTCTCCAACGTGTCACTAAGTTCAAGTTCAATATTACTAGTAGAAGGAGCATCACTAGGTAGAAGGCCAGTAATGCGACTAAACTTTGGCAGTTCCAGAGATGAATAATTAAGTTGGATCTCACTGGGGGAACTAAATGGGTACTCCGATGTACCTCCAGGAGATTGCATAGGATAATCAGCACTGTCTGCCAAAGTCTCAGGTGCCTCATAAAACTTATCATCAGTTTCAGTAGGTATTAATCCCCTACTTTCAACATCTTCTGTCATAGTATTATAGAATAATGAATTCTCATCAGCAGTCCCAATAAATGACCTTGCCAAATAACAAGGCCGAGACTGTTGACTACAGCAAACTAAATCTTCTATTTCCAAGGACTTCAAGATAGTACCAATGAAAATGTCATTGTCTCTGATAGAAACCTCCACCTGTTTAAATATAAATGCCTCAAAAAGGGAAGAACAAAGCATCTAGTTAAGAAACAACAAACCAGATATCTTACTTGACCACCTATTGCTCGAAATTCAAACAAACGCTTCTCTTCATTTAAAAGCACCTTCACTAAGCTCTGATCAGACTACAGCAACGCGCACAATTTTAATACATGTGGAAATTCAGATTTGAAACTAAAACAAGAAAATGGCAACAGGCAGGCTAACCTGATAACTATAACTGAAGCAAACCTTCAATTCATCAAGAACACCTGTTACAAACAATCTTTCAGCAATTGCTATATCAATCACACCCTGGTTATCATGTTCTGATTCAATATCATCATGATCTGATGAGGTTTCTGATAGACCCGAAATAGGAGCAGTATTCTGCACAAATATGGTGCAATATGAATATTTAATGTTAGAAAATGCTAGCAGTATGCTCTACTACATATACTCAATCAAACAATGGTTGTAAGTGTGTGTTTAGAATAGATTAGCTTATTTTTTATTTTTTGCAGATTCCTTAAGAGAGTTTTTGTCAAAAAAAAAAAAAAAAAATGACCATTTCCCATAATTATCCACTAAAAAAAATTTATGAAAGCCATTTAACCAAAAACAAAAAAAAAAAAGTTAAAGCTTCCCATAGTAACCAAAAACGACCAATCAAACAGAAAAAAAAAATGCTAAAAAGTCAACTTTTAAGTAAACTAAGTATTAATGTTAACACATATTGTTTTCCCTATATAAGTAGTAAGCCTGTGCTACTTCTTATAAAGAACCAATTCAACCTAAAAGCTTAAGTTGTTGGGTGAGGCTACCTTAATGTTTATTTATCTAACACTCCCCCTCACACGAGGGCCTATTGAGTTTGAAGGGTGAATGATTCATTAGGCCCAGCCTACATGTGTTAAGAGACTCCACATTATTTAATTATTTTTATTAATAAAATGAGGGTGGTGAGAATCGAACTAGTGACCACTTAATCACGCCTGCTCTGATACCATGTAAAAAACCAATACAACCTAAAAGCTTAAGCTATTGGATAGGCTACCTTAATGGTTTTATATTTATCTAACACTTCTCAATACAGAGGTTCTTTTTCTGAAAATAAACTAGGAAATGGAGTATTTTCCAACTATAAGCAAGAACCTTCACTATTTATAAAGTTGTAAACGTCCACTGTAGGTGAACAACGGCAAATGGGAAAAAGAATTTTCCATAGTGGAGGCCTAAAACTTGCTAAACTTAAATGAGAACAGCAAAACAAGAAAAATTGACACAGGCAAAGTACACTGCAAGACCATACACAGACAAATTTTTTGCCATTTACTTTTAAAATCAAATCAGGATACAAAAAGTATAAAACTATTCTCATGAGAGAGAGAGAGAGAGAGAGAGAGAGGGAGATGGAGAAAACAAACTGATGCATAATAAATAGCCCCTTGTAAGCGACTATGCCAGGTTTTCTTTGAATCCTCAGATTCACAACGTAAAATCAGTGCATTTGTGTCCTCCACAACCTACATCCATATACTGATTGATATTACTAGACATTAAAAACTATGTGGAAATAACAGAAAGATCTCATCCCCAGTTTTTGAGTAATAGAAAAAGAGTGATTACCTTATTGTTGGATTGTGTAGGACTACAAACAACCAGAACATGCTCTGCATTACCAACAAACTCAGGTGGAACCTGATATACCTGTTTCCCCCGTAAGCTATGACAATCAGATTACAGAAACTGTTAATAACATATATGAAGCTAGAGTAGATGCAGATAACAATCAAAGAAGTAATTCAAGCACATACTTGGGAATAGACTAAGAAAGACTTGAGAACAAACAATGAAAGTAATTTGAGAATTGCTTGAGTGATTTGCATGGAATGCTGATATTTATGTACATGAAGAATAAATAAAACTTGTATTTACAAAAACAATAAATAAGAATTGAGCTGTTTCCAAAGATCCTAAAGCAATGCCCCAAATACTTCCTATTGAGATATATAAAACCATTAATGTAGGCTCACCCAAAAGCTTAAGCTTTTGGGTTGAATTGGTTCTTTACATGGTATTAGAGCCTCGATGTACCGGGTTCGATCCTCACCGCTCCCCACTTTCTTTCTAGTGGAATTTTTTTCTTCGCACAAGTAGGTGGGCTTATGCATTGTCTACCCTTCAAGTCCAGTGGGCTCTCGTGTGAGGGGGCGTGTTGAGATATATAAAACCATTAATGTAACCTCACCCAATAGCTTAAGCTTTTAGGTTGAATTGGTTCTTTACACTTCCAATGCTACATTAACTCATAGTATTTCCAAAGCTAATATTAATCACTGTTATCATTTCCAACAGTCACCCTCTGATAGAGTTTAGAGTACAGAGAAAGTGAAAGAAAATGAGGGAAAGTTAGAGAAAATGAGAAAGAGAGAGAAGGAGGGGGGGACCTGAACAGAAACTCAATGCTGAAATGTATTGATTGTTGAAAAAGTATTTTCTGAACAGACATCATGTACAATATATAGCTAAAGCTATCTCTCTAGCCCCAACAGAATTGCATAACAGAATACCTAACTGAAACTGACAGTTGTCAGTTGACACTTGAATCAGAATCTAACTGAAACTGCACTGCTGCACCTGAATTATATAGTCTATTAACATAAAACACAAAAAGTAGGCATTTGCACCTGGTATACTGCTTGTAAGATCTCGAGTCAGGGCTTTCAAGAACATAAAGAAACGGTCCTACTAAGCAGAAGTATCTCCGCTGCCACACAGCTTCTCTAATTCCCATGCCCTGTTACATTTTTATTAACGACACATGATATCATAATACATCAGATAGTGGCACTACATGGACCCAAAAAATGGCCAAGAGCTAACCTAGAGGGGCTGAAAGAGACCACTACCTTCCATGTTAGAAGAGACAACCACCCCTCAAGGTCAGCCTGATTCCAAGGATGAAGAAACCCCGAGCTGTCACCATCCTCCTCAAAGATCTTCATTACCTGCATCAGTCGATGATACCGAGAAGGAGAAAAATGAAAGGCCAATGATGGAAGCCTCACGGCAAGGCGCGTTGAAGGATAGAAAGGAGTCTCTAACTGAATCTGTTCATAGTGAGAGAAAAATTAGAAAGCTTATGTTAAAAAGAGACAACTATAATAATTCCAACACGTCAAGAATTTTACCTGTTGAAGCTGCAAGATGACTCCACACTTGTCAATAATTGGGAAGAAACCACTATTCGTTGAATGGGCTGACTTATTCAGAGAAATTTGGCTCCAGTGATAGTCACCATCAAATAAAAATGCCGATACATCACTTAAGACCAAATCAAATTGCAGGTACATATTATCCTCAGCTGATTCCTGTTGACGGTCATCCTGAACACATTTTTTACAGTTTTAATAGATTGAACAAGTTCAAGTAAAAATACTAAAAAATCACCAGGAATATCCACCTGTGTCCGAATCATCAAGTTCCCTAGGTCCAGTAAAAGCTTTGTGGCATGGGTATTGTCAGGACAAAAATCAGTAGGAATAGTAATCTTGGGAGCTGCAATATCCAAATCCAATGAAAACCTAACAGATAGGCAACAGCTAGAATTAGCAAGGAGCTTTTAAAGAAGAATCCCTCTAGTTTCAGGAGTGAGTATGGAGCAGATCTTCAGCACATGTATAATGAGTAATAGATAATATGCTCATTATACATGTGCTTTAAATTATTTAATTCTAACAAGAATCATAACACACAAATTTCCTATAGTTATCCTTCAACAACAGTACAAGACTCCTACTCAAAAATCATAGGCTCTTTCACTATGTCACGCACACACATAAATTACAGAGTTAGAAGACTGCAAAGATAATAACCTGGCATGATCCTTTAATGCTTGGTTCATTTGTTGCTGGGCAGAGCGCTTCACTTCGTCAATTGTCATCTAGGAACATCATACGAGCCAATGAGAACATTGTCGTACATGAGATTAAACAAGTATCAAGAATCAGGTAAAAAGAACAACTTTCCAAAAAAAAAAAAAGGACCGACCCAGTTCAAATACCCACTTCGTGAGTGTCTGGGGAAGGGAATACTCTAGGCAATCTTTCCCCTGCTTTTTGCAGAGAGACTGATTCGAACCCACGACCTGACACACCACGGCAACCAAGCTTACCGCTGAGCCAAGCCGGCTCTTCAAAAACCACTCCCCGTTAAACCCGACTAGCGAGTGTGGGGCGGAGGAACAATTGCAAAGAGGCCTTACCTTTGCATAATTGTACGCAGCCTTACCTTTGCATAATTGCAAAGAGGCTGTTTCCTGGATTCGAACCCATGACCTTTCAATCATGAAGGAACAATTTTACCATTGCTCCGGTTCTCCAAAGAGACAAATAAATTCCATGTTTTTAGCATAACAAAACACATTGAGAATACTAGCCAACAAGAACATTCTTTTACATGAGATTAAACAATTATCAAAAAATGTGATAAACAGTAGAACTTTCAAAAGAGACTAAAATAAATTCCATGTTTCTTGCATAAGAAAATACATTCAGAAAAGGGCAAACCCCAAGGCTCCTTGACTCTATGATGCACCGACACTGACATGCAACACGACACGACACGACACGCCGACACATAAATTCTAAAAAATGTCATATTCCGACACGTTGGGACACGTTTTGATATTAAATAATATTTTTAATATATATAATATAATTTATATTTAATACATATAACAGCCCATAATAAGTCATATAACCAATCAAATATTCAAGTTTCATAACATAAATATAAACAAAAATTATTTTTCATACTTTGTTAATTTTCCATGTAAATTTCATAACAGAAAAAAAATAGATTTATAAATTATTTTTTTTATTTTTAGTTAATAAAATAAAATTAAGAAGTAAAAACAAAAAAAAAACGTGTCGGATGCGTGCCGGAACGTTGACCACGTGTTGGAAAAAGTTGACTGCGTGTCGGAGCGTTGACCGTGTGTCCCAGAATATTGACCGCATGTCGGACGCGTGTCGAAGCGTGTCCGTGTCCGACACGCACATTTGGAAACAAGGAGCGTGTCCATGCTTTAGAGCCCTGACTTGTAAGGGAAGGGTTGAGGGTCGATTTTACGCAACCTTATCCTTACATTTTTGCAAAGAGGTTATTTCCAAGCTCAAACCCATGACCTTCCAGTCACAAGGAGAAACATTACCGCTGCTCCAAGGCTCGTCTTCAAGAAAATATATTGAGAAAGAAAAAGAAAAAATACAAAAAAAAGGAAGGAAACAGAGCAGGAGGAGAAAGGATCAATGAAAAGATAAACGCAACAGCAACATCAACACCACCTTTATCCCAAACTAGTTAGAGTTGGTTGCGGATAAAGACAACAATACAATAAAAACTTTAGGAGTTGAATGACAGGGAACGCTAGATTCCATTTTGGTTTTTGTTGAGATATATAAAACCATTAATGTAGCCTCATTCAATAGCTTAAGCTTTTGGGTTGAATTGGTTCTTTACATGGTATCAGAGCCTCGTGTCCTGGGTTCGATCCTCGCAGTCCCCCACTTTCTTTCAAGTGGAATTTCTTTGTTCGCACAGGTAGGTGGGCCTGTGCATTGTCCACCCTTCAAGCCAAGTGGGCTCTCGTGTGAGGGGGCGTGTTGAGATATATAAAACCATTAATGTAGCCTCATCCAATAGCTTAAGTTTTTGGGTTGAATTGATTCTTTACAGTTTTACTTGATCCTATTCATCTCAGCTTACAATCAAACCAGATAGGAGAGTTTGGACTCCGATTTGTCTAGTTTTTTTTTTTTTCTTGAAAATCCTTCTTCCAATTCCTACCTCACTCCCCTAATCACCAATATTCCTTAAGATAAACCAAAATGGATCCAAAGGTCCCCCTAAAGGCTAGTCTTTTGTCTGGACATCAATACTTAATGGGACTAACACAACTGATCTGCTTCAAATTTGTAGACGACACCCTGCTCTATCTCCTGATTTCGTAATGTGATCTTCGGGTTCAGAAACTATTGAGCACCTGTGCTTGTATTACAAGGTGGTATATTTCTTATGAGGAAATTTGTTCGGGGTTCTGGTGAGGTTTAGGTGTGTCCTAATTTTGAATAGTTTAAGATTAGATTTCAAGGCTATAGCAAAAAGGAGGCAAAATCTTAATGACATGATGCAGTTTTTGGCTTTTTCCAGCTCTTTGGTGGATTTGGTTTGACATAAGTTTCACTTCCTTGTAACCTTCTTAATTATATACTGGGCCCGGGGGTCTTAGTTAATATGCAAGTCCAGCTTTGGCAATTAAAAAATACCCCAAAAGCAGAGATGTTAAATAATACCTGCACAGCAGCAGCAGTTTCTAGTGCTATGGTCTGACTTACTGCAGTATTACTTTCAAAGAATTTCACAATTTGATCAATGCTGTCCTTAATATACTGTCCAAACCCCAAAAATAAATAAGTTAACAAGTAAACCAAACAAATAAAAGCTTAAATAGAGAAATGGGGACAAAATGAAAAACATCATACAGTCATATAACATGGAGAAGCTTTGGCAACCATGCTCCAGTCCACCTTGTCATCAAATGGTTTATAATTGAAGACACCAATTAATGAGTCATATGAAGTTGCACTCTGAAAGGACATGAAAAATATTCAAGTTACTACACTGTATTATACAAGCATGAAAATCAGAATGTAGAAAATTTATATCAATTATAAGGAGAAAAGTCCAACCTCAGCGAGGAGACCTTTCGGTGATGATAACTGATATGAGCCCAACCTAATGTCAAAAACCTTTGTTTCTGGATAAAGCTTTATTGAGCAACTGAGGTCTTCACATGATAATTCAGCAACAGGCTCTTTGGCTTCCCCGATAAGCTTGGAAGCATTATGGTTCATGTGAACCACCAGGAAAGTGTGAATAACATCTGCCTTGCTACTTATAGCCGATTGCCCATCATCACCTTCCTTATACCCAATTATTTTATTTAACTGATTCCAGTCCTCATCACTGAAATTAAATTCCTCACTTTCCTCTTTAGGAGGTTGACTGGTCCTGACAATGTACATGATCACAGGTGAGCAACAAAGCCAAAACTAAAATAAAATTTATCATCTAATTACTGAGACATGAAAATATTTTTTAAGACAGGACTCATCACCAGCCAAATGGCCACCAAGAATTCCCCGCTTTCTGTTTCTTCACGTTAAGATTTGACTCCGCTGATTGCTGCACAAACTTGTGAGCCAACATTCTGCAAACACCATTAAACAAAAATACTTCAAGGATGAAGTATAAACAAAAGGATATATGTGCATGAATCTTCCAGTTAAATCAAATATGTGCATTACAAGGTTGTACAGATGCATGTGAAGGAAAAAATATCAAATGCTCATACAATGAAGGAAGAAAAAGAAACATCTATAGACCTTTCTTTTTAATACAGTTTTCAAATCATACATACTGTTGGAAAGTATCTCCTATTTATGGATTGTATATAACACAAATAATTAGGATTCTGTGATATTTTCATTAATTTCTTAGCATGGCATCATATCAGTTTCGTTCTGGGCTAGACATCACGAATCTCTCTCCCCCCAGTCATCGGAGACTCCTCCTCCCTTCTTGGTCCCTTCTTGGAGGTCAAACGTCTAGTTATGGTCCGATTTGATAGTGGCTCATTGGACCCCACCTTATTTGGGAAACATTATCAGTTTCAAGGGGCTCAATTTTTTTCCAGAAATATTTTGTGCCTTGAATCCAAATATCCCTTCACATTCCAAAGGTTCACATTCATTTGGACTGGCAAATCCGTCACTTAATGTCTTATCGGGCAAATCATCTTGCACCATTTTAAAATTAGAGTTCCAAGAGTATCTCCAGTTAAAGGCAAAGTATCACTCAGTCCTCTATAACCATTATTGCTCATACGGATAATCCTACAATTTGTATTTCTTGTACAGGTAATAATTCAGGAGCCTCTGACCATATGTTCATAAATAAGTCACTTTTTCCTTCTCTGTCTCCACCTGACTTTTCTCATTTTGTCACCCTAGTTGATGGTTCTAAAGTGTCTGCCCAAAGTATTGGTAATATTTCACCCCCAGTGTCTATATCATTAAAATCAGTCCTTAAGCCAGATTACAAGATCCCTTATACATTGTTATTACACGCTAAGATGCCTTTGCATTTTTAGGGTAATGTTGTCTTATTGCTTTCTATTTAATCAACCACATGCCCTCATCTGCTATCAATAATCAAGTTCCTCTTTTGTTGTTAGACCCAAATTGTCCTTTATTTGTTGTTCCTCCTTGAGCGTTTGTTTTGTCCATGATCTTTCTTGAGGTCGTGATAAGTTGTGCCCTTGTGCTATTTAATGACTTGGCTATTCCAGGCCGCGAAAAGGATATTGGTTTACCAGTTCCATATTTTGGTCCTCCTCTGTCTCCTTTGCAGGTACCTTTCACAGATCCAATATGTTCCACAACTTGAGGAGCCAATCCAATCCAGACTAGTCCAGCCCATTTCACCTCAGTGACCCCTCATTACCTATCAACATCCCCCTAAATGAGGTCATTCACGTGACTAAAGAGTTAGTCCTCATGAATCACGTACTACTTTGACAACTTCCCCTACAACGGACCTAGCTATCTTCGGTGAGTCTATCACTGTTGACATTAGAAAAGTTACTGCGTCCACTCGCTATCTTCATCCTATTTATAACTTAGCATGTCTTCACTGTTTATCCCCATCACTTTTGTTCAGCTCCCTAAAACTGTTGGTGAGGCCCGTTCACACTTTGGTTGGAGGCAAGCTAAGATTGATGAGATAATTGTCCTTGAATATAGTGGTACATGGGATTTGGTTTCTCTTCCCCTAGAGAAAACGGTTGTTGGATGTTGTTGGTCTATGCTGTCAAAGTGGGGCCAAATGGTCACATTGATCATCTCAAAGCTTGCCTAGTTGCGAAAGGATACATGTAGATTTATGGTTTTGACTGCAGTTACACATTCTATCCGGTAACCAAAATTGCCTTTGTTCACCTCTCTGGCAACTATTGGACATTGGCCATTGTATCATGTAGACATTAAGAATGTCTTCCTTCATAGTGATTTTGGAGAAGAAATTTGCATAAAGCAACCACCTGGGTTTTTTCCTCAGGGGGAGTCTGGTGTGGTTTGTAAGTTGAAACAGCGTCCTCAAGCTTGGTTTGGTAACTTCAGTACTATTGGGCAGGAGTTTGGGTTGATGAAGTGAAGCTAATAATTTAGTCTTCAATCGACATACTCTATCTGGTCGATGCATTTATCAAATAGTTTATGTTCATGTTATAGTTATTATTAGTAATGTTCGTGATGGAATATTTCAATTGAAGGAGCATCTATTCAGACACTTACAAACCAAAGACTTAAGTAAGATTAGATACTATTTTGGTCTTGAGGTAGCTCAATCGAGGAATGGCATTGTGATTTCACAGAAAAATTATGCTTTACATATATTAGAAAAGCTGGTATGGCTGATGTTGACACTCATATGGCTCCGAAGAAGTAAACTATTACTAGATAATAGAGAACCGCATTCAAATCCCAGCAGGTATAGCAAATTAGTTGGCAAGCTAAACTACCTTACACTAACCAAACCTGACATTTCTTTCGCTATTAGTATAGCGAGCCAATTCATGCAACTTCCGTGTGTTGATCATTGAAATGGTGTGGTACGCATCTTAGGATATATTAAAAATGCTTCGGGTCAAAGATTCTTGGATGAAGACAAGGGGAATGCTCAAGTCATGGGATACTCTAATGTTGATTAGGATGGTTCACATATTGATAGGAGGCCTACCTTTGAATATTGTGTCTTTATTGGTGGTAATCTTGTTTCTTGGAAAAACAAAGAAGCAGAATACCGTTACGTGATCTAGAGCAAAAACCGAGTATAGAGTTGTGGCAATGATCACTTGTGAACTTATATGGGTGAACTATATTGTAACAATCAAGCTTCTTTACATATTGCATCACATCCAATCTTCCATCAGAGGACCAAACATATAGAAATTGATTGTCACTTTATGGAAGAGAAAGAAAGTTCTCTCCAAAAAAATCACAATTGAATTGTTAATTATAGTGATCAGCTAGGTGATATTCTCAAAAAGCCATTGCAAGGAACTCAAATACACGTTATTTGTGCCAAGCTTTGAAGCATATGACTTGTATGTTCCAGCTTGAGGGGGACCATTGGAAAGTGTCTCCTATTCAGGGAAAAACTTCCCATACCTCCTATTTAAGGAATATAAATACTATAAATAATCAAGATTTGATTTGTATTATTTTTCTAAATTTTCTAGTTTTCTTATTTTCCTAGTTCCCTAATATTAGACACAGTAAATCATACATAAATGGAAGGTTCTGCTGCTATTTCTATATTTCCTCAAGCAATTCACAAATCTTTCTACACATACCAATAAAGTAATCAGACCGAACTAATGTCCAAGGTCAAAAAGAGAGAGATTCCTGGAATGAAGTAACCATGTATGAATTTTTATTAAAGTAACAGTACAAAAAAAAATACTTTTGCTTTTTAACATATCACTAGTTAAATATTCAAACGGATCTAAAATGATCCACTTTTGAAAGCTGATTTTATCATCCCCAAACAATAATTACTATGAAAATGTATGCATAATATTCAGTGAGTATGGCTATGATACTTTAGTTGATTTAGCTGATGATTTCCTTACATACTCATGTTTTTTCATATGATTAATCAAATATTAATATTAACATACCAAACAAATACCCTATATAAACAATATACCTCCATTGCAGTATAAGTTCAATATCAAGCTCCCGATCTAGTTCTTCAATCTCTTTGTTGCCACTAATTGTCACCTGACTAGGGTCAGATTTAAGTAACGAAGCATAGAGAGAGATATATCTCTTCCGCAAGCTTGCATATCTTAAAACTTGCTCCCATGACATTTTTCCACTGACAGAAATATAAAATATCCTTAGTCCAAGAAGTATGAATATCAAAACACAATATATAGAGATCAACTATCACCATTAGATCCCACAAAGCTCTAACATCGACATCTGAAAATGTTCATACAATATTTTGAAACTTAAAACATCAAACTTAAGAGGGTGTTTGGTTTGATGAGAACATGAAACCAAACCAAACACCCTCTAAGCTTGTACATAGAAAGGCTGAATGAAAATTCAGGTCCAGAAATAAAAAAAATAATGCTAAATAAATGTCTCAGACAAGAATCTTTTGAATATCCTTTGAGAAACAGCTTAAAAAATTTGAAAAACACCATAACGAATTAACGATGCCAAAAAGGAAATCCATAGAAGTTTGATGCATGAACTTATCCACAAAATTTTCAACATTAAATTTCAGCAAAGACACAATAGCATTGTAAACATCATACAACTACCCAAAACATCTTCCCCTTCTTCCTTCCAAAACCTCCAATAGGAGTGAGCAGCAACCGCACGACATTTGTCAGCTGCTCACTCAAATGGCAAGTAGCTAACAGTCTAACACACATGCATACATACAACTAAGTATTGCAAGTCAAATTACTCAGTTTTAGAATGGCAAAACAAATGACAGGAATGTCAAAAAGATAGTGCTATGTATTATCTCTTATGCATTAATAAACTAGAAAGGTCAATAATATTAAGCATCATAAAGGATATTCGTGTTCACTTCTAAATCCCACACGCCACTAAGTATAACTGGAGTAGCTTTTTATGGCGTTCATTTAATCTACGATGTGCCATCTATACTTAGAACATCTTCTTTTGATTAAGTTCAGAAATGTAGGCCCACATACCAAGCAACGATGGTGCCATTTACTAACACTTTCTCTATATGGATATATTTTAACAGAGGGTTGAGGCTACTCGGAAATAACAAAAGTAGTCAAAGGCACCCTTCCGGTGCTAAGGGCCAAAAAAACAGTACAATATTTTACTTGTATGCATTAAAAACAGAGTGCATGTTACTCTGTTGTGTGCATGAAACAGTAAAGAGAGTGTGTACAGTCTGTACACAAAAGAAAACAGAGAATTAAAAAAGAAGGATAAAATCCATACAAAAATTGCATAAGGAAGGAAGAAGAAAATAGGAATTCAAAAAAAAAAATGTTATAAGACTTTTATTCTACTTTGTCGGTGGTGCAACATTGTTAGAGAATAATATAAACTCTTAAAAAAGGTCATCGCCTAACAACTTGATATAAAGAAACCCCCCATGCAAGAGCCCTTTGAGCTTGAGGCGTGGATATTACATAGGTCCAATTTTATTTTATTTTTGTTTACCTTGTGCTTATTTAATTCCACTAGAAAGTGAAGGGCGGTGAGGATCGAACTCGTAACTTTATGATCACTGAAGCTATGATACCATGTAAAGAACCAAATCAACCCAAAAGCTTAAGCTGTTAGGTGATGACCTTTTTAATGGTTTATATTAAACATAATCAATTAATAAAGATTTAAATTATCAATTTATCATAAGTGCTGAAAAAATACGCAGAAAGAAATAATAATAAATCAAAAATTAAGAAGTAGTAATTAATAACTATTGTGCAAATCATTTTGTTTCAAGCTTGACTCCTGGGCTGCGACTGTTTTTTAATATTAATATCCAAGGCTTCTCATGGATTGATATTTCTTAATTCCATGCTCTATATGTAAGGCACTCGCCTAGAGTGCCTCTACTATGACATAAAAGTGCCATTAGGGCATGAAAGGCGCACACCTCACAGAAGAGGCAACGCTATAACCTGCACGAGAAGCTGTTAGCTCCACCACCCTGCCTCAGCACCTAAGGCATGCTGTTAAGCAAGTGCCTTTAACTACACTCACCCAGAACAGGTACATAGATATCAACACTAATTTGTTAACTTGTTTCTCCAATAATACTAGTCACAAGTCTTATTTGCTTATAAAATTAAGCTGCTAAATTGTGGACTTCTTATGCAAGTTACACTCCCTATCTATAGTAATTAGAATTCACAAATCTTAGCTTGGCATTTGACAGGTAGCGCACAAGGCTGTGAACATAATTGAAATGTGTTTAAAATTTTAAATACCTTGCCTTCTTCATCTGGTCAGATACAGCTCTGTAAGCATACTTCCACCAAGACCTTGAATCAGCTTTAACTGGCACCAGTGGCCGATAATGAGCATACTTTAGACGTTGGTTAAATGAAGCAAAGTTGTCTGCTAATTTCATGATATCCCCGTATCCATCCTGAAAAGACAGAAATGCAAAGACTATTCCAACAAATAATAACAATCTCAGAGAACAAAAAAATCCAGAGAAGCACCAAATGAACCTTAGATAAGCTGATTGTAACATCATCCAAATTCACCACAGCCTTCTGTAAAGGTTGTTTGCTATCAGCAACCTCATTTGAGTGCAGCTTGGAGTACTTTGCTTTCCCAGTCACCGGTTGCAGAATGTATGAGTGCTTTCTTAACAAATTATCAGCTGGCTTCCCATCTTTAGTGCCAAATTTAAATATCTGAATTTTCAGTAGGAAAATTACTAAGAGAATCTAAAATGAAAGAAGAGGTAAGAGTAACAAAATGATGATGAAAATAAAAGAAAATCATATGCCACTTCCTAAGGAGGCAAGTGAATAATTCTTTCAGGAACCCTACCTGCGGTACTTTAAATTTTTGTGGTTCCATTCAATCCAAATACGTCCAAATAAAATGCAATGTCATAAATGTCCCTACAAGTTGGCCCTCCTTCAAGAGCAACAAAAAGTATTAAACCCTTTACTATTTTTCATTCCGTTGTTTGGGAGCCTTCTAAAGCATAGTCTTTTAGGTGCTAAGTGGTTTGTTTCCTTTATTTTTATGATTGTACATGATAATGAAAAGGAAAACTTGGTTGATAAGGCCGATAATTCATGCAATACTTAATATGACATGCCCTTTATCGATCTACAGAAGGTATGGGACACCCGAACTACTATATTAGAGGAACAAACAACCCACAATGCCCCAACAGCAACTGTAATCGTCTGAACCACTCGTAAGTATTGAATGCACTACTACTTTTGTTCCTGAGCCTCATATAATCCCGATGACTTACCCATTGCTTTAAGGAAAGGGAAAAGGTCTTGCACCCACACCCATCATCTCATTTTGACTCCTCTAAGAACCTTTTTGTGCAGTATTTATTTCAGCACTAGATTACACTACAATTCCGACATCAGTGCACGAAGCATTGAAAGATGATAATTGGGTTCAAGTAATGCGTGACGAAATAATTGCTTTGGAGAATACTACCTGGAAATTGTTGGCAGGCCAAACAAAAAGAAAACATTGGGATGCAGATGGGTATATACTTTGAAATATAATTCTGACGAGACTCTTGAGTGGTATAAGGTTCACTTAGTAATCAAGGGTTACACACAAACCTATGGCATTCATTATGCAAAAACATTTCATCCGTTGGCCAAAATAATCAGCACAAGAGTCCTATTGTCCCTTGCTGCTCACTTTGATTAGGACTTAAACCAATCGATGTAAAGAATGTCTTCCTTAATGGCGAGTTAGAAGAGGAAGTTTATATGGAGATCCCATTAAGATTTGACTACATAAATGGAGACAATAAATACGTAGGTTAAAAAAGGCTTTGTATGGATTAAAGCAATCCCCGCGTGTTTGGTTTGGAAGATTTAACAAGGTTATGAAGTCATTGGGATACAAGCAAAGTCAAGGAGATCACATATTTTTCTTTAAACATTCCCAAAAAGGTAAGCTCACTATTCTTCTAGTTTATGTTGATGACATTGTTATAATAAGGGGGGATATAATTGAGAAACGTGCTCTGTAGGAAAGACTAATTGCTAAATTTGAACTTAAAGATATTGAGAAACTTAGATATTTTCTTGTGATAGAGGTTGCCCATTCAAAGCAAAGGATCTTTATCTGTAAGTGAAAATATGTTCTTGACCTCCTAAAAGAACACTTGGGTATAAAACCTTCCAATACTCCAATTGGATTGAATCACAAACTGTAAAATGAAGAAAGCCCTCCAGATGACTGATGGGCCCCCAAAATAAGTGTATAAGAGGAAGAAGACCTTACATGGGAGTGGATTAGGTAGTTTAGAGGTGGGCAATAAAGAAGATGTAAAAGGGAAACATGAAATTCAGAAGAATAACAAACTTGGGACTATTATGGGGAGTGAAGGGGAGTAGTTAAAGAGTTGGACACGTGGCAAGCACTGAATGTTGATTTAGAAGTGGGGAAAACAGAATGGGGGAGGCTACTGCATATATGGAAGGGGAGATGGTGTGGAGCAAAGATCGGAGAGCCTGGAAGGACGCATGAATAGGGTGGAGGTTGGAAGCTACGTGAAACGATTCTGGAATTTCTAGATCGCGTGGATCATCGTGATGCTGGGAGGCGTCACCAGGGGAACGAAGGGGATGAAGATGAGATATAAAGGACCTATGAAGTTACTCTGTGATAATAAATCAGTCATTTGTATAGCATACAATCCTGTCCAACACGACCAAACAAAACATATTGAGATAAACTGCCGCTTCATCAAGGAGAAACTAGATAGCGGACAACTCACTACTCCATATATTCCTTTGGATCGTAAACTAGCTGATGGCTTGACCAAGAGACTTTCTATTCGTTTCCTTGTTTTTAGGATTTGGGTTTAACGTTAGTCTCTATATATATTGTACCTTTTTGTACATTATCAGATTACAATAGCAAGAATATTTCACTTTTCTTTTCAAGTGTATCCATGAAGAATGACAGATTATACTATCTATATTAAAAAATATTTCGTGTTGTGTGACAGATTATATTCTAGCTATTTTAGAAAACATTCTGTAATAGATTGCATCCCAATAACTAGGCACATTTAATTGTATTTTCTAAGAAGTTAGGAAATCCCACAAATTATGGGATTTGACCTTAGTTTATATCCTCTTTTGTTAAGGATAACTTCATATATATCTAACCTATTGGAGCTGTTAAGAAGATCCCATATCTACTAAATATATTGTCAAAGTACCCTTTATAATGACTTGAGCAATCCTCGACCCTTGAGCTAGCTTTTGGGGTAGGGTTAGGCCCAGTCATTTTGTCTAGAT
This sequence comes from Gastrolobium villosum, assembly GCA_032173675.1. Classification (NCBI taxonomy): domain Eukaryota; kingdom Viridiplantae; phylum Streptophyta; class Magnoliopsida; order Fabales; family Fabaceae; genus Gastrolobium; species Gastrolobium villosum. Next base: position 34,898 of record JAVKPL010015233.1, on the reverse strand, counting down.
CTATACCAAGCAGCTTTACTTGCATTTGCAACACACTGATTACATTAATCAAACATGTGACCTCCAGATCACATGGTGACAACACTAACCATTGTGCCAAGTCTCTCCTTAAATAGATAATATGAATTAAAATAGAAAAGGAATTCAAATAAGTTGAGGAAACACAATAATTATCAGCGTAAAAATTCCATAGCCCTCACTATCCACTTTAGTATCCACCATAAATACCTGAAACCATTCTGAAGGAAGCAAGTCTTCCCATGATTTATCAACATTCCATGGAATAATATCTGAATCTAAATAAACTGCAAGCCGGTCCAGTTCAACAGACTGCAAAGCAACGAGGAAGAAAGACATTAACAACAAAATAACACTAGCAACATAATAATTATGCAAAATGAAAGGCAATAATCACTATGGACTATGCAATAAGATTATTTCCATTTCGCAATTATGGACTTAACTACAGTTCCTAGTAATTCTGTTTCATTGGTAAGAAATAATATCAATTAAAAGAAGCCAACAAAATAAGTAGATAGTGTCAAATAATATGATCAACAAAATAAGCTCCTTTTCAAGCTAATAAAACTTCAAGATAGAAAAGATAAAATCCCACTGTCACAAGATATACTTTAGAACTATACCAAATTAAACAAGCATCTAAATCAGCACAGAAGAATTTCATAGTTACTGCCAATATCAATTAATGCTACGACAAATCAGAACCTTTTGAATGTAATCAAGTGCACCTCCAGGGATAAAAGTCTCTTTCCCAGTATCATCAACTGTCACAGCTGAGAGTTTGTCCAACGTAACACCAGCTGCAAATGGGTGCCCTCGATTGCTACAAGACAGAATACATCAGGCTAGAAAAAGATATTAAAAGCTGTGTGATATCTAATTTATTTTCAAGAAAACATTTAAAATCCTCCTTTACCTCTCACCATCCTCATATCTGATGTGAATATTAGAAATTGAAAGCTTCAAATTTCCAATAATGGTACTGATGAGGGATCCCAACCATGATTTGTTCTTAAAAATAAACAAAAGGGTAAAAAAGTTAACATAAGTTCTTCGTAAACATATGGAAACATGCATGCAAATAATTACATAGGGCTCCAAAGAGGTAGTTGGAGAACATAATTATTTACTTCTGTACCAAATGCATAGGTAGAATAAAATTATATATGAAATGACTTTTTTCCAAAATCTCTGAATGAAGATTATACATATTACCCAATTCATTTATAGAACACGAAACACACAATTTGAAACCAAAAACTTCAAAAATATCAGCATTTAGCTATAAGGCGAATTTGTAAAAAAATTCTTTCACTGGAAAGCGGTAACTTTCTTATGGGATATTTTGTTTGGGGTTTATGGAGAGACATGGCTATGTCCTTCAACTTTGGAACTGTTTATGATTGCTAAGATTTAAAGGCTTTGGCAAGAAGGAAGCAAAAATTGTGTGGCAATGATGCAGCTTTGGCAGTCCTTTGGTTCACTTGGTCTTTATGGGTTTCTCATTACCTCTCAACTTATTATAGGACAGTATTACGTTAATGGCCTCTTTATAGTGCTCTGATATTAACTACTTTTAGTTTCCGTTTCAGACATGTATAGAGACTGAGCAGTTTTGCAGAACCATGGATGGTTGGTGGATAGATGGATGGTTGGTTTCACACCACCTAAGGTGAAAATCTCCTACTCATTAAAAAAAAAAATATGTTAAGCTCATACCATTTCTGACGTTAACTGTTGTGACTTCTCCCACAGCTTCAATTCCATCTCCTGTTGCCAAAATGGAGGGAAAGTATTCTTCATCAAATAAATTGTCTTCAAGTAACATTGAATTACCCCAGTTTACCTAATCCTTCTTAGTTCTTACCTGTATTCGGCTCTTCTTAGCTTCTTGGACAGCATCCTCACTACGTCCCTCAACTTCAGTTGCAGGTTCGGCTAATAAGAAAATGCGATCCAAAGATACTAAGACTGGATCTTGGCCAAGCCTACTCCATGGAACCTTAAAAGAAATACAAACATCCAATATGATCATCACTTGTGCAGAAAGGAGTATGCTACTTAGATAGTCTGCTCAATAAGTGCATGCTTGAAGATAGATTGAAAAACATTTTTTATATATAAAAAGAAATTTTATCAAAGAGGAAGATAAAAGCTAAATTATAAGTAAGGGGATGATAAGATATCCTCCGAAAAAGAAAATGAAAAGAACGAGAAAAAAGAAAAGAAAAAGTAAAGGATCCAGCTAGGCAGCCCAGTCTATCTACATATCGGAAATGGAAACTCCCTTGAAACAGGCATGTGCAGAACACCAGAAAGAAGCCAAAAACAGAAACCCATCCCAAAACCAATCATGGAACAAAACAGCACAATGCCACAAAAAAAAAAATGACCTCATTCTTCCAAAACCTTTAAAAAGAACCAAGAGAAACTGCTCCAATGCAAGGGGCACACCCAAGCCGAGATTCAACCAGCACACGCAATTACTTATTCAAAAGGAAAGTACCTACCCTACAATTTATAGATGAAAAAACATAAAATAACCTATATACTTCATCCTGAACTAAAAAAATATTATCATCATTACACATTAATAATGAACTTCTACAATAGAACGCTTTGAAAATGCTTCTTCATCTTGTAAGTTAAAGCTATCTCTACTATTCATTTCTTCACCAAAGATGAGCAAAGCACAAACTTGCGACTGGGTTGAAGGCATCTCTCCATAGTTTCCAACTTCTTCATCTAAGCTCTTGCTCCTTTCCAGCGATTATTTTCCACCTCATTCTCTTCTTTTCCTCTATTACCATCCTTATCAAAGAGGTTTACAGTAGAAGGAAAAGGAAAGGATAGGAGATGCCAACTTTATATATGACCATTCAGAAGAAAAAGCAAAGGAATCTTGACCATCAAGCATAATCAAAACATATATAACCAGACTCAACATATTATACTTCTAAACTTCTGAGAAAAAGAAGTTAATCCCCACCAACCTTAAGTTTCACTGATCCGAGAAAACCTGCTTTGACCTTCACCGGCAATTTTAAAGCATTTAGAGCCTCAGGCTTCAGCTGCATATTCTTCAGCTCCACATCACCTGTTTCATATTTTGGTTTTAGGGAAGAAAAATATAAGAGATACATTAAGAAAAATTGGAGAGGAAGGGGAAAAAAAAAACCAAAAGCACACAAATGTACATCCATAAATTCATTAAATCTTTCAATAATTAGTGACTAAGATACATATATACTTATATGCATGCACAGATTGACCTTGCCAGCCAATGCAGATTGATCTTGGAATAACACACCACTGAATCAGGACAGCTAGAACAAATTAAGTATTGAATCTCCAATACACTTGGAGGAAAAGGAAATAAAAGAAACAGTAAACAACCAGTATAGCCAAATATCATTTGTTAATAGCAGGATTTTTGTCTAATACCTTTTCTCATTCAAAACTAGATTAACTGGAACAAGGCGCAAATTTCACATTCACCAAAAAAACAACAATGTTCAAACACAAGTTGCTGATACAATCACTCGAGCACTACGATTGCGATGGCGCAGTCAACAGATAGAACACTTGAACTTCAATTAAACAATTATAAACGCCCCGTACTTAATTTCAACCACAATAGTTGAGACATAAACTCCATAGTTTCACTCTAATTTCAACTCAGCAGTCAAGTGAAAAATAAAAGCGTTAAACCTTTCAGAAAGCGAATTAAGAAGAAAAAGAATAAATAAATGGATAAGTAAGGATTTTCTGAACCTTTCCAGACACTGATTTTGAGAGCTTCTTTGTTGAGACCCCTTACATAATTGCCAAGGTACCTCTGCAAAAGGTACGCTACCTGATCCTCCAGCATCTTGTTGCCGAGTGATCATACACTCAGCACAATGATGATCGTAACGGTTACACAGACGAAAACGACGACGAATGACGATAGTGATCAGAAGAGAAAGAAGATACCGAGAGATAACAAAAAAATGCACAAGGAATCGATGATTCGGAACTTGAAGGCCACGTCGTCGCTTTGGTCCCGAGAAAAAAATAAACAAAGAAAAATGGAAAGTTGAAAACGCTGTAGCCTCCTTGCTCTAGAAGGTAGTCCAACGAGTGCAGATCGCATAAGATTAGGGTGTCAATAAAATCACATTATTTAACTAACAGGAGTTGACCACGTGGGAAAACTAATCACGTGACCTCACGTGACACTTACGTGGATGTTTAATAGAAGCGTAACATCGTGGTACACTGGTACAGACCGCACTGGAAACGGTAATATTTATTAATTAGAGCACTTGCTAATATTATGAAGGCGGTTACCCATGGAAATGACGCATTTACCCTGCAAGAATGCAAATTGCAATAAAACGACTTTGTGGACGTGGCATGATCTGCCTCAATGAAAGCGCAAGTCAGCTCGCCACCTCGCGTTATGTGAATAATGCAATTCCTTCTACATTCATCGCATGTTTTCTTTTCTTAATCTCTGTATTCACTATTCACACTTCATAGCATATTTTCATGTCAGTTATTAAATACAACATATAAATAATAATGTAATTTTTTTAAATATTTGGATTATGCATGTTACATATTTTTAATACAATGTATATATTCTCCCCATTCACAAATGTAATGCTACGCAGGTAATTTCAAAAATTTGCTAAAAACATAAACTTTTGTCGAGATTAAAAAATGCCGGTTTGGATATTTTTTTTATGCTATTAAATTTTGGGAAAGTCTTTTTTTACGATGAATAAAAAACTATTTATAATCTAGTGTGTTTTTTTTTAATAAAGAGTTATAAAGATGGAGAGAGATAATTTTATGGAAATATGTGCATTTAAGTAACTTTAAGCTAAAACTTTTATATAATTACCAAACAATTTTTAGCTTTTATTTTTAAGCTCTTTTTTTAACTTTAGTTTATAGCTTATAAGGTTTATAAAATTACTTTAGAAAAATTTGTTTAATATTCACCAAAACGATACAATTTTGAGTTGAAAGATTAAAAAATTAGACTGATAAAGACAATTATAACATTAAAATAAATAAAAACTATAAACACATCATAATTTTTTGCCCAAAATAATGTTGTTTCAATGAATATTAAATAAATTTTTATAAAACAATTTTAGAAAAAATAAACCCTTAAATTAAAATAAATTGTCAGATAACCTTAATTCGTTGAAAATTCAAAATTATATTGCTAAGGATTCGAATTTTACAAAAAAAAAATATTTAAAAATATATATCATTAAATTTACAGTGTGCGTATTTCTAATTTTTATATTTCTTTTCGAGTTGTGAATATATCACAATATATGTCTTACACATGAAATCATATTATTATTAGCAAACTCATAAAACAAAATTGTATTCTAATATCAAAACGAAAAGTGAAAAATTTAGCAAAAATACTTTTTTTCTTACAGCGATTTAAGTAGTTGAATGGTCACGCGTGACTTATGCCACCAACCACTAATCAAAGGCAAGCTAGCAGCATCTTCAACTGCAGCAAAATATCGCATAAATATGATAATTTCCTTAATGACTTAAAATTTACAGAACTTCCACCTCCCATATCTGCTGTTCATTATGTTGTAATTAATGAAATTGTTAATACTAATCATTTCTAGTATTATAATGGGTTCAATCAGTCACTTGATTTTATGCTTCTATGAATATCACTTTCATTCTCATTGTAAATATATACTTACTCATTTTCTATCTACTACTCCAAGTAATTATCTTTAATTTCGCTTGTGAAACACCCATTTTGATCCCTGGTAATATCCACGAAATCCTTTTTAGTCCCTGTTCAATGAAAAAAATGATCAAATTTTTCCCTAAAATGATGAAAAAAGGATTCACACAGGCGGAGTACTTATTACAATTGACAGAGGATTAACAGTGACATTTTTTTATAATTTTAGTAGGCGAACTCCATTTTTTTTTTTTATTGTTATCCAGAACTAAAAATGACATCGTGTGTCAGATATTGCCAAAAAGATTGGAAAATAGAACTGTTTACTTTTATGTTTAATTTCGCTTGTGACAAGAACTGGAGTGGCAGTCTCCCACTCCTACGGTCACCCATTTAAATCGGAGACTTTAGAAAAGAGACCGAGACCAACAAGGACCCAAACCCATTCCATCAAAACACAGCATAGATAAATACCCATCTTAAGTAATGGATATTATAGAACTGTCTTTTCGTTGTTGGGTCATATACATTACCATAAAAGAAGCCTGCACCCTCGTCCCTCGACTTCACAAGTCCAAATATAATTCTAATCCTTGGAAATCATTTTCTTGGGTTTGATGCTTACCCTTCCAGGCCCATCAAACTTATTAACACAAAATGTCTATTGAGTCCCTGGCTAACAACATTCTACAATTTCTTGGTTGATTTTGCTGCACATGAAGGTCCCTGTCATTATGATGTGCGAGTAGATGCGAGCCAATCCTCCACTATATTCCCTTCTCTATAAGTATGTGTAACAATAGTGTGTCAATCTTGAGCTAAGAGTTTTCGGAGTGGGTAAATTCTTCTTATTTGTCCCATGGCATCTAAGAATAAATATTTCTAAGATGTATAACTACCAGATTAAATTCATTAACGTGTTCCTTAATAGGTGTACTTCTTTCATTTTAAGTGTGTAAAGTCTTTGTATGAGATACAACCCGTTAGTGAGAGATTTCTTCAAGTATAGGCTTTGGAGCTTCTTCCACATGTCCAGTGTACTAGTTTCTTCTTCCTCCACTTAACACAATTCCTTATTTGATAGATTGAAAAATATTAAAATGAAGTAGAATACAAAAATGAAAGTATCTCAGATACTCCTCAAAACACCTAATAATCCTGATGGGATGATACACAAAATTGAGCACACAAAAAAAGTTATGGAAAAAGGAGTTTTTAACTCTCACACCGATGCTTAAACCAGATGAACATATGGCCCTAATTGTAATGAAATTGAGGCGGTTCGTTTTCACAATTTGATTGCTAACTATGTGCTGCAATTGGACTTGGGCGGCAAGAATTATGGCGGTGGTATTATCCTCTAATAGTGAAGGAAGCAAAAATCATGGCCTCCAAAAGTTGTGGTTGTCAAATTGCTGCAAGTTACTGCAAAAGTTATAGGGTTTTATAATTTTCATTCAATATGAAAATTCAAATTTTCCTACACATCCTTCGATTTTCGTGCTGACTTAATCCTACATACAATTTTTTCTAATACATGGGTCTCACATATTTTTATCTCTATAACATAAGATTTCAATTCTCCTTCAATATGAAAATTATAAAAGCCAAAGTTATAACCATCATGTGATTTCAATTGTTGACACAACAACTTTCATCTTCACATGAACCTATATATAAAGTCATAGGTTTCTAGCCTCCATGTAGTATGTTTGCGCAAAGTATACATTTTCATAGCCTACATGCCATTTGACCCTATACTACCTAACTTGCTTTTCCATGTAGACTTATAGGTAGAGGATATATTTTTTTTTACTAGGTAAATACATTTATCAGGAATATGGTTGGAAAATGAGATTGATAGGAAAGTTAAAAAAAAAAATTAGTTTAGTTTGCCAAAATATTACCAGAAAAATTGGGTTAAATTTTGAGTGTGTTTGGTTGAAGTTAAAATATTGATGGATTGTTATCAAAAAAAAAATTTGATGGAAATATAGAATTAAATGACGAAAATAATCTTATAATTAAATTTTGTGCACGGATGTACTCTAATTAGAAGGGTAATATTGTCACTTTGCATGTCCACTTCCCTCATTTACCCCGTTTTATTTTGAAATACCACATTGCAAGTGGTAAACTTGCACAGTGTTCCTCATTGCTTTTTTCAAACAAATCATGATTTCTAGGCAACACCGTTTGATGGGAAAAATCTTAAAACACTTGTACCAAATGAGGACAACATTGAAACCCAATAAAGAATGCCTAGGTATATTTTCAAAAAACCTGAAACAAATACCACCTTAGGAAAAAGTATGTGTCATTTTAAAGGATATAAAGTTGTGTCATTTTAAGAGAGAGGAAGAGATAGATAAAAAAGGGGAGAGAGTTGACAAAAAAAAAGGTGTGGGTCCCACCTCTTTGTGAGAGTGAAAGGATATAAATTGTGTCATTTAAAGGAATAAACATTTTTCCCTTAGACTTATTACCCTTTTTACGATTGACTTCCACTAGCATAGGTTGTACCTTGCTCTTAGATAGCATGATAGGAGATTTTTTTTTTTGACAGACGATGATTACTTGTAAAGTACATTTTGAGCCAACACCCCTTTTGCAGAGTCAACATCTTTCTTCATCTTAGAGCTAACATTGATATTATGGTGAGGATGGGTATTAGATAAATGTTGGCTATGCCTAGCCGCTGGCTTTGGGTTACTCGTCATGGTGACAACCTGACTCACCGGGCCAGCTCTAGGTCGCCTCCCATTCGTCGACCTTTGAATGCCAAAAGCTTCTTTGTTTCTCTTCATAAGATTATCTTCCTCAATGTATTTTTCATTTTCACCATTGTGCTCCCCCTTCAGAGTGATGATTCAAGCATGGTTGATTATTGACCATATCTCTCATAGGAAAATCATATGATATATAGTCCCTCATAACCCACATGATAAAATTTGTCAGAGAGCTAAAACTTAGAGATGAAACTCTTTCTTAAATCAACTACTCAAATGTTCGCCTTCTCCCTCAACATAATCCATTATATTAAGTGAGGTTTTATCACTTTTTAGTGCTCTCCTGAACAAGTTATAGATCCAACAAATATAATGAGTGGAGTAAAACTTGATTGGAAGACCCGAAGCAAACCGCAAGCTTCTTCACAGATTCATCGCATGGATTAAAGAGAAAAACCTCCACCTTCGAACAATAACATAGTGTTATGTCAAAATCCTTGGGCCCTCATATGCTTATAAAAATTCATTGCCCTCATGCAAGACATGCTTATGATCCACCTGCTCATGAAATCTCATCAATAGATATCCATTGTCCTCATCTATTAGTTCGACCACATTTTCTTGAGTTCCATTGGGAATCTTACTCGATATGGCTTATATTTCGCATGCTGACGAAGACCCTTGTTGGCGGGGTCAACAAAAATTCAATTGCGGGAGGGTCCACGAGAGCTGCCCTCATATAGGCCTAGTACTATTGTGGGCCTTTGACATATTGTAATTCATTTTTACTTAGTAATTTTGGCTTAGATCCATGAATAGCTGTTATTAGGATTTTTTAAATCCTATTTATATTCCCTTGTGAACCAAATGACTTATAACGAGTGGCAGTGAGTTGAATATAGTACAGACAAGTTGAACGTAGCCTATATTGGATGAATCAAGATAAATCACGATGTCGATCTCTCTCTTCCCATTCTCTTTTCATTTTTTGATTTGTGTGTGTGTCAATTTACAACACGAATCTCACTCTCATCAACTTGATTACTATAGATTTGCTTCGCAGCTCATACTTTGCTTTGTGCGAACTCTTTAAGACATTGTATACAAAACACAAAGGATCTTCATCGCCTTTAGCTGTCAAGTATTCATGCATATCTTTTTCCTCATCTCCTTTTTGCATTTTCATTTTGTGGAACCAATACACTCAACGAAAATAACATAAAGGTTCAACGATTTTGATGATAACAAACAAACATGGAAAGAAATTTTCATGGTGCAACCATCAAAAAGAAGTCCAAACAAGATCAAGACTCAAGCTTCAAGAGAAGTCTCTAAGTCCAAACTCAAAATAATATATAGGACTTAGGATTATTTGTAAATTGATTTCTTACGTGAACAAAGCTCAAAGTATTTTTCAAATACATGCATTAAATCATCGATTGACATTCAAATACATTTCTAACATGAAAATATATATTTTTTAATGTTCATAAATTGTTTAAACAATATTTGAAATTGTTTTGAATCAAGAGAAAACCATGTTAGGGTGAAATCCAACCTGTTAACAGGTTGGTAATCGATTACCCAACTATGGTAATCGATTACCCTTCATGGTAATCGATTACCCTTCATGGTAATCGATTACCCAATCAATGGTAATCGATTACCTACTGTATAGAGACAAAAATAACGGCTATAAAACGGCTAGTTTGCGAAAATGAATAGGAAAAAGGCCTTGGGGGCCCTCTATAAATAGAGACTATTGTTCCCATTGATGGGACACACTTCTTGATCATTATTGCTCATTAATTCTCATCCTATTTGCATTATTCTTGTCTTCTTATCATAAAATTTCTTTGAGCTTTATTCTTGTGAGAGTGTCATATACCATTGTTCTTCAACTTGTGTTATTTGTACTTTGAGAGTACTTAGCCATTATTAAACACATTCCTTTGATTTATTGAGTAGTTAGGGGAGTGAACTCTATACACTTGAAAGGTCACCAAATTCCTAAGAAAATTTGGAGAGAAAAGTTGTAAGGCATCAAGAGCCCGAAGTCTTGAAAAGTTGTAGTGGTTTGTCAAGCACCCTCAAGCTTGATAGTTAGTGAAAAGAATTGATCGAGCGGCTTCAGTCTGGACGTAGGTCATACTGGTGGTGACCGAACCAGGATACATCTAGTTTGCAATTTCTCTAACCCTAATCTCTTTATTTAAGTATTGAAATTGCCTTTTTAGATTGTCTATATATACTAGCTTGATTACTTTGCTATTCTTTTTTCTTGCACCTTCGCTTAGATTATTTCTTATTAAATCGCTTTATTGAAGAAATAGTCTTTAAAACATCAAAGGAGGTACTTTACGAAAATATTTTGTAAAACTCAATTCACCCCCCTCTTGAGTATTGAAGTCACTTATCCAACACATTTAGTCCTCTTCCTCACAATGAGAAGCGCCTCAGTCACCATTCAACTGAAGCACTTTGTCTTTGTAAGAGATTGCTTCCCTTCTGTCACCATGAGTGGGACCTGACTCCTTCAAGGCTATCTATTTTGGCCTCAGTGTTAACTGCTTTGGCTTCATCAGAACTTCACAAACATTTTCTTGGTTCTTCTCAACTATTTCTTTGTCCATAGTAGAGACCTCTTTTACGGAAGTGGAATTGGGGCACCTTCGTGGGCAACGAGTTATATAAGTAAATGTAGTATATACATATGAGTTTGTGTATTGTTGTAGTTAAGAAGATAAGTTAGTTGTTAGTTAAGGTTATTGTAGTTGATATAACAATTAGTTAGCTGATGTGGAAGCTTACCACAAGATGTATTAAAAGAGAAGTATTGTAGCTCTATGAGAATATCGAATAACATAGACTAATTTCAGTTTCTTGTTTCTTGTTCTCAGAACCTCAAGCCTCTAACATTAGTACTGTAACACCCCAAATTCTAACAATTTATAATAGCATAAATAAATTCAATAATTTTTATAAATAACAACGGAAGTTCAAAATAATCAAATTTGGGAGGTGTTACCGCCGCGCTTGTACTGTTGTCAAGCGCAAGGCTAACTTTATTACATTAAAACAAAACTAAAACTAAAGTTTAAATAAAGGAAATATGTATTAAGCATTTATTTAAATCTCATAAACTAGCCAGAAAAGTCTGCTTTGTGATCCTCACTGCTCACAGCTAGCCCCATCCTTTACAATCCGCTTCACTGAAAATCTGCTCCCCCGCATCCCAGCAGGATCATTGCAGTCAAACAAACACAAAAGTCAGCAAAGCTGGTAATCCCAATCAAAATACAATTAATGTAATTAATAACAAATTAAATCAAATATATATAATCAAATTGTGATAAATCAATTCCACATTAATTAAATCAAATATCAATATAATATTTATCATATATATTCTTAATCATAATCACATCAAATTATCAGCTTCTACATATATTCACATCGAATCAAATTTCATTCATAATCTTTATTAAGTTTATTTAGTGGAGTAGTGGGAAGAGAACCATGGTAGACCCGGGAAACCCTGCCAGTCTACCCTGTGACCCGGGAAACCCTGTCAGTCACAAACAAATCACATTGGCCATAATCAATTCACATCTTCCTAGTGTCCCGGGTATCCTGCCAGACACCTCTTCCCAAAGTTTCTACTAGTATCCGGAAACCCTGCCAGATACCACTTTGAGAAGAACGGATATTCTCTGTTCACATCGTATAAATATATCGAAGGCATAAAGCCCAAGGGTTGTGTTCATCACTTTGGGAGGTACCATCCCAAAGCTATCTTCCCACTATTATTTATTACAATCACACACAATCAATTCAATCTTATCACAAATAGTTTTCATGATTTCCACATCAATTCAATCTAAGAGTGTAATTTCTAAATTCAACCTTTCGATAATATCATAATTTCCAAGTTCAATCTTTCAATAATATCATAATTTCCAAACTCAATCTTTCAATAATATCATAATTTTCATATTCAACATCTATCATAGAAAAACCCAGATTCAATCATCATATCAAAAGTTTCAAAAGAAAAATTCAAATATTCACATCTAATAATTTTAATAGGAAATATAACTATAGTGCCCTAAGCATCGAGATTACATCAAAAATTCATATAAAGCTAACCTTTAACTCTCTAGGGATTAGGATTACACCTACCAAAATTACATATAACTTATGACTCTTTAAGAATTAGTATTACACCTACCAAAATTACATATAACCTATGACTCTTTAAGAGTTAGGATTACACTCAAATTTCATATAAAAGAGATAACGTACGAATACCTAAGGATTAAGATTACATCATAACAAATTCTGTAGGACTCTAGAGATTAGGATTACATCATAACAAATTCTATAAGACTCTAGAGATTAGGATTACACATACCAAATTTCACATAAAATATAATCTAAAAAAATACCTAGGATTAGGATTACACCTACCAAAATTACATATAACTTATGACTCTTTAAGAATTAGTATTACACCTACCAAAATTACATATAACCTATGACTTTTTAAGAGTTAGGATTACACTCAAATTTCATATAAAAGAGATAACGTACGAATACCTAAGGATTAAGATTACATCATAACAAATTCTGTAGGACTCTAGAGATTAGGATTACATCATAACAAATTCTATAAGACTCTAGAGATTAGGATTACACATACCAAATTCCACATAAAATATAATCTAAAAATACCTAGGGATTAGGATTAACTGGTCTCCGTTTTCGCTAACTTCTAAAGGGAAAAGTTTGGGGCAGAGAACCGATTGATAATCAGAAAAATATAAAATAATTAAAATAAACTTTTTGGAGTGAGAAGAGAGAGAGCAGTATAGGAGAAATGTTGAAGAATGAATTGGTTTGGTTAGACTAGACCTCTATTTATAGTTGAAGTTTTGGGCTTATACATTACTGACTCCATGCTGACTCATCATATCTAAACAATTTATGTTTGTTGACTCATCCTATCTAAACAATTTATGTTTGTTGAATCATCATATCTAAACAATTTATGTTTGTTGAATCATCATATCTAAATAATTTATGTTTGTTGAATCATCATATCTAAATAATTTATGTTTGTTGACTCATCCTAATCCAATCAAACATTACCAATCAAATAATCAAACATTAAAGCATAATAATCAATCAAATAATCACAATTTATCATCCATTATTATTATTACTAATTTATAATTTATTACTATTATTAATTTATTGTATTATAAATTACTATTATTTTCCTGGGATATTACAAGTACTTTCATTTTTTAACACCATTTTTCATCATGGATGAGCAAGAGTCTGCGTCTCCACCATCCCAAGAACTATTTTCATCACTTCGTGTTCATGAGCAAACTGATACAAAAGGTTTGCGTCCTTTGTATCTTCATTTTTTGCAAAAACCAGTTTCATATCTTCATGTTCATGAGCAAATTGATACAAAAGGTCTGCGTCCCCTATATCATTTTGTCCCACACCAAAAATTAGGTCTTGTTACGGCTCCTTTTATTGTTCTTCCTGCATACTTTAGTGACCCACAGAGTCAGACAACGAAGGATGAACCCACAGTTGTTCCAGTTCGTGTTCCTGCATACTGTTCCAGAGTCATTGCGGGTCTTGATGTCATGCATACTCTCAACTGGCAAGAGTCTTGCGTCACCTTCGTCCATCCAGAAACTCTGCTCCTGTGACAACCAAAGCTTATTCCCCATCTGTGGCAAAAAATTCAAGCAAGAAGGTCACTGTCGTTAAGACCCATTTGACAAAGAAGTGTACTTCTTTCGCCGACGTAACCAATAAAAGAAATATCTCTCGCTGGTACAAAGATCTTCGTTGTTGCTCCATCAAAGCCTTTGGTTCCATGTGTGTCAAAGGCTGCCAAGACAAAGGTTGTGGTTAAAGCTACACGCATAAAGGTATACTTTTTGACTATTACAAGGATATAAATAAGGGTTCAATGTGTATTTTTTAGTAGTTATAACTATGTACTGCAGATAGTATATAATTATAATATTAATGTTATTTTTTTTCTCTCTTCTCATAAAGTTAAGTTATTAACTGACGTAGAGAGGAAAAAAAATAACTTTAATATTATAATTATGTACTACCTATAGTACATAGTGTGTCATTTATAAGTAAATTGTGTAAACGGGTGGCCATATCTGACAAAAAAATTTAATTTACTGCATTTTAAATAAAAACTACAAATTTATGGCTATTTTGAAAATATTTACGCATTTATTGCCCAATTTGGGCGACACATGTCACGCCCCATGTAGGCGTGACACCCACGTGGGTCACGCATAAACGGGGCGCGCCACGTGCTGCCCAAATTGGGCGTGACACATGCAGATATGCTGCCTCCCCAGGGCGTGAATGATGCAAAAAACTCTATACAAACCCTTATCACTCTGTACACTCTTCACAACTCTTCTCTACCATTGATTCTTACATTTACATACATAGCTTAAATTTAGTCTTTTATTTTTTTGTTATTCCATTTTAAAATGAGTTCACATTCTGATTCTGTTCGTGTTATGTTATATTACAATGGTAGAAAAGTGGAAGGCCGATGAGTTGTCATGTTTTACGGTGAAAAAAAGTCAACATGTATCTAACGCAACGCAACCATTAACGAACTTCTTCAAAGAATTCATCAGAAGTTAACTCTTTAAGGTAACCAATGTATTACTTAGATATCACCACAAGGTTATGGCAATGTGATCAATACATTAGTTTGAAAGTGGTTGATGATGAAGACGTAGAGATGATAATGGAAGAATTTTTCAACAAATCAGGGAAAAATTTAATGGAGTTGTATGTGGACATTGCCAGAGCAGAGGATGTGGCCTTACCGGTGATTCAGTTGCTTTAAATTCTTCATGTCTTGCATCAACGTCCACTTTACCGTCGAGGTCAGTTGCTTTAAATTCTCGACATCTTGCATCAACGTCCTCTGCTCATGTTTATCTAGTTGCTAATATTTATGAGGGAGATGAAAATGATCCTACTTGGGTTATGCATGATGACAACGACGACGACGATGATGATGAAAACATCGCAGTGGAATAACGTCTTCTGGCCGAGGATGCTAGTGCTTCTGAAGGAGATGACGGTGGTGACAGCGCGCGTCTCAAATCTCAATATACCATGAACCAGTGTTGTCTCAAATCCCACAACTTAATGACAAGGGTTCCGCACAATTAGTAGAACATCATCAAGGTATTTTACATAATAACTCGTTTGTGATTTAGGGGTTTTGAATATGTATTAACAAGTTTTAATTCCTATATGCAGGTGACGATGTTGTTATTCTTTTTTGGGAAGGAATTCCACATTACACACATATTGATTGGAGTTATCAGAGTGAACAAGAATCATGCATAGATGCTTCGATTTCTGGATCGAGATCAATACAAAGTTCGTGGCAACTGGTGACAAGTTATTTGTGAACCAGGAATTTGCAACCAAAAAGGATGTTCAAATGGCACTGAAGCTCAACCTCATGAAGGAGCATCAAGATGCAATTGTAATTGAGAGCATATTGTCAAGTGCATACCTGAATATGTCGCATGCGTGCAACATGTATAAATCTCGCCTGTGTAAGGTAATCGACGACCACATCAGCGCTGGCAGGTGGCCCCCCTTCTACCTTACCACGTCGTGTTTCAACTGACGAACATGTTCCGTATTCCACACTCGTTGTGAAATATGGGCATTCTGCGTCCTCTTCCGAAGGACTTCCCACCTATACGACCCAGGTATGATATATATACTGGGATCGATAGACTCTGGCTCATGATTGGATGCAGAACCCCCAGATGATGATGAATCAGCCATGATAAAAAACTATACAAAGTTGAGAATTTATTGTAATAGTTAATTTATAATAAAATCATGCATACAAGTGAAATACTACAACATTGAAAATAATTTACAAAACAACAACTTAGAACATGTAACAACAACATTTATTTAAAAATTATTTAAGCAAATTCCTAATTCACTATCAAAATTATTAAGAAAAAACACTAAATCACTAATTCAATCGTAACTACATAATATTATCATGCATAGGTCATTAATTAATTCATAATTAATTAATTCGTACAAATTATCACATCATGTTCCTAACAATTTTATAATCAAATATATTAATTCATTATTAATTAATAATAATACCTAGGTCATTAATTAATTCATAATTAAATAATAATAACACCTAGGTCACTAATTAATTCGTAATTGAATAATAATAATACCTAGGTCATTACAATATTTCTAAGTCACTATAGCATTCATAACTCACTACAAAATTTTTAAGTCACTACAAAATTCTTAAGTCACTATAACAATTTTCTAATTCACTAATATATGCTAAACCCTAACACATTCCTAATGTAGAATTGTAATTTAAACGTATAAATAGCTAGAGCTTCGCTATGCAAATTTCCACGTATGGTAGAAGGTAGAGAGCACCTATGTAGCACGGATACCGACACGGGACACGTGACACTCCGACACGACACTCCGACACGTTAATTCTAAAAAATGTTGGATTTCGACACGTTATGACACGTTTTGATATTAAATAATCTTTTTAATTTATGTCGTGTATATTATATTTAATATTCAGTAATTTAACAAAAAAATAAATCTAAACTTATAATATTCATAAATTTTGCAAAGAAACATAAGATATCCCAAATATTTATATTAAATTCAATAAAATGGTAACCGCAATCCAATGAATCTAATAATTTGAACTAAAAACTCAACGCAACGCAACCTTTGAAACTTTTTTTGAATTTTTATAACGCATGTTTAAGTGTCGGGGAGTGTCGGAGTGTCCGAGAGTGTCGGGAAGTGTCGGACACGACACGTCAGGATTTTTGAAGTGTCGGTGCTTCATAGGAGAGCACAATCATTTTAGAGAGAGATTAGAGTGAGAGTGTGAAATGGTAAAAAAAAAAAAGGGAAAATGGGGGTTTATATAAGCTGTATGGGTCACGCCCTTTTTGGGCGTCACATGTCTCTTTGAATGTGACAAGCCCAAAAAGAGCGTGACATTGTGCAATAAATAAATAAATATTTTAAAATAGCAATGAATTTGTAATTTTTATTTAAAATACAATAAATTGGTTTTTTTACCAGCCATGTCTAGTTATGTTCTAAAAAATAATAATAAATAGTTTTGACATAGGCTAATATGGTCTATTGTTGTTGCCTCTCCATGCATATAACAAAATAATAGTTCTAAAATATAACCCATTAATTTAATGGTTTCATTTTATATTAACATAGAAGTTGCGTGTCATTAATATTAGAAATCTAAGCATCTACCAACACCCAACTTCCTTAGAAGCAACTAATATAAGTTTTTTTTATAGCTAACTTACTTCTTTTATTTTATTTTTTAAAAATAAAAAATACAAAATGAGGGAATGAAGTTACCTCCTTTTCAAGTGGATCACGGACGCATCCACTGTTTAGCGGAGAATAAAATGAAGAAGGGTCATAGACGTTGCAGGAAAGTTAAGCAGAAAACCCTCCTATCATATTTGTTTCATTTCATTTCAAAATAAAAAATTAAATCTCGTGCCTTGAAAATTTGAGATATTTATAATTCACGCCAAGCCGCAGATTGCGCTATAGTAATTTTCGCCGTCCAAACAGAAATATTATTTGACGCCTGCTTTTGTTTTTGAGCACTCTTTTTTCCTTTTCAAAATCCAACTGAAAATCCCTAAATTCGTTATCTGATATTTTATATATTAATGATCTTTAGTAAGGCTTCGTCGGAATCACCCGCATAAAACTATAAGATTCAATTACACGCACATTTACATTTACTATAACAGCTCGAAATTTTTATTTTCTAAATCAAGAACATTTGTAAATAAATAAAACAAAACAATGATAGAATACTTTTGTGATTTTTAATTTTCTATTCCTTTTTTTTTTTTTGGAAACTTAATTTTCTATTCCTTCTTTTCAACAAGGATGAGAAATCTTGTTCCCCTCCTCAAAATTTCACATGCCTCCACCAAAATTCCATAGTGCTTCTCGTCGTTGAGGCCACAGCCACAGCATATAAAAGTCCGTCGATGTGCCTTCAAAATTTATTTCTATGGACTCAAAATATTTACCCTTACAAAAGCTGACAAATAGTCCAGTAGTTCGTATTGAGTTTCTTGGTTAAAACTTCGAAACCGACCATGTAAGATACAACAATTAACATAAAAAGAAAGAAAAAGAAAACGTTGATATATAATATATGTAAAAATAAAATAAAATAAAAAACCCGAAAAATGGGCCATTTCGAAGAGAGGATTCACACAAAGATCACGCTTCTCAACTTCATGAACAAAAATTCCTGCTGAGGGGATCTTTTCTCTCTTGACCCTTCTTCGGGCAAAGAAAACTTTACTTGTACTTTTCATTCTTCAATCTTATTTCTTTTTCCGGAAAACACCGTAGCAGTTCCACTATTCACTCTTATAAGCCTATTTTATTTCGATTCAAGTTTCAACTAACCGGCAGCAACTGCCCCAGTACGAAAGGGGTAATCCTGGGCCTTGTTTGGGGAATCAGATTTGCTTTGTTCCTTTTTTCTCAAAGCCTTCATGGAAGAAGAAAGGTTCCTATTCTTCTCCTTAGCTTCGTCTAACTCTATTTGTTCTTGCCTGCACTCTTCGCTACAAAAAGGAGTGTCCCCTCTGAAACAATTGAAACCACCATCAGAAGCAAATACATGGAGATCTAGTCAAATACATACTGAAATTAAAATTCAACACCAAACAAACCAAGAAAAAGCCAAATAGGTATTTTCCATTTTCTTGTATCTGGAATTTTTCATTTTCAACAGATCATAATAGACGAATAAATAAAACCCTAGGTTTTAAATCTGAATCAAAATTACAAAATGGTTCAAACAATTGATATTGAGAGTGTATTAAGAAATCATGGAATTACTTGTCTAACCTGTACATGAAGATGTCTCTATTATCTCCGAGTGGATTCTTGCAAAGAAAACATGTTTCGAGGAAGTGAGGTTGGTGATCTTCAAATCTGGCATCATAAAATCTGCCAGATCTTGACGAAGAAACAGAAAGGTCCCTGAAACGTGTATTATAAAAGGAGGCATAACCCAAAGTCCGAGACACGAAACCACGTTGGTAATGGAAGTGATTATGCCCAGAATAACCAGGCTCCATGTCTGTTAAAGAAGCCGAACCATCGTCTTCTTCAGAGAAACAATGTCTTTTGATGGAACCAGCCATGATTTTTAACAGTTTCTGTATTTGAAAAGTGAAGGGAAGGGAAAGAGAGCGAGAGAGTGGGAGAGGGGGTAACGAAAGCGGAAAGGATGGGTTTATAAAGTGGTAGGTGAAGGCTTTTTTGTTGGTTGCGCGGAACTGAGAGAGCTATAAACAGCGGCAGGTTACAACTTACAAGAATCCGTCCCGTCCCAGTGAATCCATTGGTTTAAATTACCTGCATCTACCATTTTAAAATTATTTTCATTTCTTCAGTTTTATATTTTTAATAATTGCGTAATTGAAGGGCCACCTGGTTGCCTTTGTTGCCATTGTTGTTATTGAAATTTACGACTGATGCCATTCAATGTGAAAGAGAATGGAAATGAACTCTTTTTTTTTTTTTTTTTTTATATATAAACAAGTTTAAATGGGGTTAAACACGCAAGCGGGTTTGAGGAAATGAATTCTCTGTTATGAATACAAAAGCATGATATGTTCGGTGGTCATGTAAGAAGATAATATTTATAAAAAGAAGTATAAAAAGGTAAAAGTTCATGATGATCTGATTTCTTTTATAGAATCACTTATGTCTTTGTGGTTTTTTTTATCACATATATATATGTGATTTGTAAATAGGTATATTTTTTATCACATATATTCCTGTGATTTTTTATTTTTTATTTTGTACAAATCACAGGACATATGTGATATAAAAAATCACAGAGGGATAAATGATTTTGAAGCAAATCATAGAGACATTGGTGAATTTTTCCCTTATAAAAAAGGTAAATTAATGATTATGATTATCTATTATAATATTTTTTCTCTCTGTTTTTATTATTGTTGATTTAATTTTGTATAATTATGATTTTTCACAAAATCATATTATTTTATTTTATTTTTCACGAAAATGGTTATTAGTGTGGCAGTTTTGTGGTTTGGGAAAAATTATGAGGGCTTTAGTGGAGGAGGAAAAGATATTGCAGTTCCAAATCTCCGAAGTGGTAGGCCCAGTTTCGACCAAACCGCACATGTCTCTCTCCTCTTCCTTGTCCTCTCCACGTCAATTCGTGCTGGGAGAGTAACGGAAGTTTGGGCCCAAACTCGCGTAACGCGCGTAAAAGTAACGGTCACACCGCCTTAGTCCTACACGCTTACTCTGGTTTTCTCAAGAGCTAAATTAATGGGACCACGGCCCCGCCTCATAAATTATTCAACACAGATTGAATATTTTTTGGAAAGATTCTCCGAATCCCACAGGTTCTTTGAGCGTCTATTGACTGATTGATTTTAATCTTAATTAGCTAGTACCCCTCTTAGGAATTATCATACCAGATTCTTAAATAAATTAAGGGTTTATTATCTATTATTTAATATGATCATAAAAAATATTCTATACTCACAATATTTTGTGGGACCTATAGCAAAAAAAATTCTGACACGCAAAATGAATCTCTATAACATAATATAATCACTTTTCCTACGACATAACTCTTATAAAACCCATAAATTAATAACTCTAACGAACTTTTAAAAAGATTTCTAATTAATCACAGGATATTTAATATTTAACAGTATACTTATGACTTAAGAAAGATGTGTATTAAATATTTTTCCGTTTGCGATATATTTAATATATTTTTTAATGAATTTTATTGTTAAGAGAGAGAAAAAATTCACTAATGACATAAAAAATATTATCATAATTATTAATTTGTAATAAATTATAACTGTTAGATTGACGGAAATCAACGGTTAAGATTTAATAGTAAGAAAAATAAGTATAACATTTCTCATATATATATATATATATATATATATATGGGAAATGATTTCTGTATTTACGCAGAAATTATTTTCTCCCGGTACACATAAAAAAATGAGAGATAAACTAATAAAGAGAGAAAAAGATAAATGTGATGGACTTCACTCCTGTTTTACTTCAATGGCAAAGAAAATAATTTATAGACTAAATACAAAAAAATTTCTATATATAGAGTTCATTTTTTCTAGAGTCCGGATAAATGATGTCTTTTTTTAGGCCGAAATCAAGGTCTTTTTATAATTATAATTTATTTTAGGATTATAATAGTATTTTTCATTGTAATTTTTAATCTTTAAACTTAAAACAACATTGTTTTGAGGGTGAACGTATATATAAAAATATTAATAATTTATAATTGTTTGAATAATTTTTTAAAACCATTTATCAGAATAAATGTCAATACAAATCCAAATAAATTGTTAAAAACAAGTTATCTATATAAATTTTTATTTTTTCCGAGCAAATTACCATTTATTCAAATAAATAATCTCATTTATCCGAGTAAGTTATGACTGATGACAGATTCCAAGCATGGATCTGATTTCTTTGGATCCAACTAAAATTATAACGTAATGAGTTCAAAACATGTTAAAATCTTTTAAATTAACTTTCAAAATGTCAACTCGAGGATTTCATGCATTTTGAAAATATATAATTTGAAAAACAGCTTCAACTCATATAATGCATTTTAACACGTATCTTCACAATCAATTCTATATCCTAGAAATATAAACCAATAAAGTATTGGATTCAGCTCCTTTTATTCATTCTTGAATCTTGATATTTCACTTTTACCCGATGATTGACTTGTTTGTTTTCCTTGCTTTATTGGATTTATTTATATAATCATTATTTATTATTGCTTGTGGTTTTCAATACTTTTTATTGCTATTGATCCATTGCTTTTGGTTCTTTAGCAGTCTTCTTCAAAGTTCATCCATTTTTTTGCCATTTTAATAAGTCATTAATATTCTTTTGTCATTATATCCTCTATCTCTATTATTCACGTATGGTTCATATTTTTTTCACTTACAGATTTTTTTTATTATTGCATCTTTATTATCTTCACAACATATATTGTATCTACATTTATGATCAAATAAAATATAGTTTATAAATAATTCTCAAATTTTTTTTTGGTGAAAGAAAATAAATCTCATTTTTTAGTCAATACATTATTAACCAACCATTGTTTGATTGAGAAAAGACAAAAAAGAAATGAGTGACATGAAAAAATTAAAATCCAAAATAAGGAAACGAAATAGGAAAAAATGTTGAACTTCTTATTTCTAATTTGTTCCAATATAAGTCAAATCAGTGATATAATTTAAATCTTTTTTTATTAATCTTCATAGAATTTAATATTTTATTTTTGAAATTCATTAAAATCTTATATCTATATACTAATTTTTTTATTTGAATATCATATACATTTTTTAAATATGATATCTTAGGTGTTATTTAATTTATCAAAATATTTTATATTTAAACAACACTTGTCTTTTTTAAATATAAGTTTCTATAATTTAAACTTTCATTTTTTTCAAATTTATTAAATTTTATAGATAATAAATTATAAAATTAAAAACATTTAAAAATAAAGAAATTTATATCCGTCTGTACCAAAGGATCAGTTCTGTCAGTAATGCATTAATGTGTGCTCGTGAAGGTGATCATGGCAGAGTGACTTGCGAAATAGGGAAAAGCCCTCCCGTACTTAAAAAAAGGTATTCGTAAGTAACTAATTTAAAGGAAATTATGAGATAATAAAAATTGGGTTTTCATTTTATCCTTTAACATAACACAACTAACTTTTCTATACATAAAATATTTTATGAGGCTCACACATTTTAAAACAAAAAAAAGAAAAAAATATGGCACGTAAAATGAATTTCTATAACATTACACAATCACTTTTTCTATAACATAATAAACATAAAATCCATAAAATTTTTCTACCGAGAAGAGATGAGAGAAAATATAGGAGATAAAATATATATAAATGGGTCTGATTTTTTTATGAGTAAGTATAGAAAAGTGTTTTTATCTTATATACCATAAGAAACAATTCCCCCTTTAACAAAATTGACAGAGGTGTTGTGAATGATTTCTCAAAATTGATTTTTATTGTTTGTGTATTTGTAATAAGAAGAAATATTTTTTCATATTATATAAGAATTTAGTTTTTATGTTGTGATTCTCCTTTTAATAAATGTGACGTACACCAATAATTTAGTCATAATATAAGAATTGAATTATCATGTAACATAAGAAAATTGAACCCCTTATAATAATATGGGATAGGATCCTTTGTCACTGATATCAAATTTTGAAATTTGACATCTAATCCTAACCATTGATTTTCGTCAATCATCGGTTATCATTTATTGGGAATTACACTTATTAATTTCAATAAATGATAATTCTTGATTTGCGAAAATCAATGGTTAGGATTTGGTGTCAAATTTTAAAATTTAACACCGATAGCAAAGGATCCCGCCACTAATAATATATCATAAATAAAATATTATTTATATAAAATTTAATTTAATGAGATGTTCTCAAAATGTCTATAGGAAGTAAAGTGAGGTGTAACTGTTCAGGTGAAGACATAAAGTCAGCAGTAATGTTTAATTTTCATGGACAAAGTCAGTTACATATAGACTTTTATGTCACGCGCCTTGAATGCAAGTTAGAAATCTGAAACCACACAACTGCCCAGTAGTAAGTGTACTGCACTTTCCCGCTCCAAAACCAAAACCAAAACCACGGTGGTTCCGCTTTTTCCCTGAACCTTGCTTCCCACTCCTACTCCCTTACGTGTTACGTCACCAGTAGCCTTAATTTTTTCCCAGATTCTTTCGTCGTTTTCTTCCAAGAACTGTACTGGGCCCCGTTTTGCAAAATTCTAGGCGTTGGGCCCCTCGGAAACTGACAACATAATCATGATGATGGCGTGGCCTCTATGAGAATGCTTTTATATGCCTCTTTTGGAAAAAAAATTCTTAGGTGCAGGAAAGGTGAAATTTTTTTTTGGAAAAGAAATATTTATCACGGTAAAATTTATGATTTTTATGACCAACTTAATCATCATTAATTTCTTTTAATTTAACGATTATGATTTATTGAGAATTATTGGTCACATTTATTAATTAATTATTAATTCACAATAAATTATAATCGCTCAATTGACAAGAATTAACGATAATTAGGTTGGCTATAAAAGGGGTAAATATTTTTTGTGATAAGTATATCCTGTCCCAATTTTTCTCTCTTATTTAAATTCAGTTTTTAATTTGTATAATTATATTTTTATTTAAATCCCAATTTTATTTTTCATTTTAAGTATGATGAAGATGGAAATGTATCTTCTCACGTGAAAAAATGGTTGTGATTATATTATTATTATTTCTTGGTGAAAATAATTATATTATTTGATTATAATCTCTTAATGAAAAATGATATATTTTATTCTTTTTTATTTATCATCAATAAGTGAGTGTGATCAAATAATATTATTATATGATAATTTTTTCACATAGAAATATCAACTCACGATGTAGATACATTCGCTCCCCCCAAGATTTGATCCTTTTTGGGATTTGCTTATATCATTATTATTATATGCTCTATGAAGTGATGAAATGAGCAGAGCTTGCTTTTCCCAAAGTCTGGTGCTCTGAGTTCGCCTTTCTTTGAGCCTTCCACACAGACACACCCCATTCTGCCTCAGCCAGTTGCTGATAGCATTTCAACGCGTGTAATGCTACGTGGCTTCAGCTAACACATATAACTATTGATGTCCTGCCACGTGGTTTCAACGGACATATTTAATTTTCCCTTCTTTCCACGCTCCTTGCTTTCTTCATTGGCAATTTAGAAACAGAGGCGCCGATGGATGATCCCCAAGAACCCAACCATTGACTGGTTGACTCATTGATATCACCGTCCGGAGTGATACTTCTGTGCTCCCGGCTCAAAATTATTTTGGTGGAAGTGAAAGCAATGTTGTAAAATCCGGTCCGATCCGACCGGGTCGACCCGGGATCCGGTGACCCTGTTGTCAGATCGTTCTGGGTCAAGCATTGGACCGTTCATGCATTGATCCGGTCAAAATTCGGCCAAACTCGGTCAAAATCGGTGACCCGGTGACCCGGCCGAGTTATGCATTTAAAAAAAATCAAAATTATTTCATCTTGTAAAAAAAAATGTAGAACTCTTTTAAATTTTTTTTTTGTAATTTTACTTGACTAATATACTTTTCTACAATGACCTCCAATTTCAGCTTCCAATATTGAACCAATTTGCGAAATAATAAAGTAAGAGATTATGACATATGTCATTTTTAATGTAACTGAATCTGAAAAATATGAATTCAATGTCATTGAGAGGTATGTTTACAGTGATTCTGAGTTGAAATTTAAATTGACATAGAAATAATATACATTTTTATTTATTTATGCTTCATGTTTTTGAACTTATTTAATAAACCTTGTTTAATTCATTTTAGATATGAAAAATATAATTGAATTTATATGTTCATATTTAAATATATTTTTATATATCTATATATATCCGGGTCAACCGGTCCGACCAGTGACCCAATGACCCAGTACCCCGACCGGGTCAATGCCCGGGCCGAGTTTAATAAAACTGAGTGAAAGAAAGAGAGTTAAGATTAAGGTGAGAGAAAACAAAAATTCTGACACAGGTGTCAACTTCTCAAATAAAGAGCGAGGAGCGGGAATTTAGTGAGAAAAATAAAAATTTAATACAAGTGTCGTAATACGATTGAAAGGAACACAAGGCCCGGATCACATTAATTTTCTCGAAGACCAAGTCATATTAAGAATTTTCCACAGTAAGATCTTGCATATTTTTTTATATTTAATAAGAAATATTTATATTTTTAAATAAGGAATAGGATATATTTACTATCAAAAAAAATTATTATCTTTACTATCAATCTAATTTCCGTT
This sequence comes from Gastrolobium villosum, assembly GCA_032173675.1. Taxonomy (NCBI): domain Eukaryota; kingdom Viridiplantae; phylum Streptophyta; class Magnoliopsida; order Fabales; family Fabaceae; genus Gastrolobium; species Gastrolobium villosum. Next base: position 8,322 of record JAVKPL010015233.1, on the reverse strand, counting down.
GATTTCTGTCAATCTAATGGTTATAATTTATTGAATTTATTGGAAAGTAATAAATAATTAATAAATGTGATCCAATAAATTATAATCGTTAGATTGAAGAAAATCAACAGAAATTACATTGGTTGTAAAAGTGGTAATTTTTTTTGGTAATAAGTATATTCTTCTCCTTATTAAAACAAATATTTTTATTTAAAATTTAAATTAAAAAATCCTCTTACTTTATTCATTATAATTTTCATTTTTCTCCCTCAAAATGGCATAATTCTATATCTTTTAAAAAGATAAATACCAAACCCTATTTAAATTTATATAAAAGGAAAAATACTTATTAAATCTTATATTAATTTTTTATATATATCTGATAATTTTTTAATTTTTATAATTCATAATAATAATAAGAGAGAGGAAAAAATGTATTATAGAAAATAAGTAAATTAAAAATATCCCTAAAATACAGTGATTTCATTTAGAATATCTGAATTTTTTCCCCTTATATAGAAATAGGTACCAATTTCATAAAATTGAAAAAAAAAATGAATTTATACTATATTAATCATAAAAACAAAAATATATAATTTTAGTCAAATAAATTATTATTTTTGAATTATAATAAATAATGTATTCATATTGAGTACCAATATCACAACGGCTTGATTTTTCCATTCAATTAGCGTTGCGATGTGCTTTAAGTTACAATGATCTCATGAAAATCTACTTGAGTGATGTGAATTATGTATATGTATTATTTATTCATTTGTATCAATAATATTAAGGTAATAATATGATATTAAAAAATAAAATGGTCAAGGAATGAGAAACAAAAAAAAAATGAATCGTGAAGATGATTGAAAAATAATAGTTAAAACTATATAATAAAATATTATAAATTTTTAGATAATTTTTTTAAATATAAAATTTGACATTTCGGTTATAATCTATTGTGATTTGCTATTTTATACCGTTGATGAAATCTATAAACAAAAGTAAAAAAATAGATTTTTATTGTGTTATCAAACGTAATTCTGATTATCGGAATAAAAATAAAATGGGTTATCAAACGTAACTCTGATTCTTGGAATAAAAAAAAGGGTTATCAAACGTAATTCTGATTCTCAGAATTGCTTCAAGGCACAGAAATAAAAAAGAATCATTTCTTTTCAGAAACTGTGCCAGGAATCAGAATGGTTGTCATGCACAGCCTTAGAAGTTAGAACTCTGACCGGGATCAAACATGTCATTTTAAATAGAAAATATTTGTCATTTTAAATAATATAATTATACAGAAATGATTGTGTTTTTAAAGAATTTTTTTTATAGTTTTTTTATATATTTTTCTCCATATAATCATGAGAGAAAAAAAAAAGAAAATATTATGGAAGAAGAAAGTAAAAGCTCTTCAAAATACAATCCTTTCATCATAAGGGTTCGCGTTTTCTAAAGTTACTGCAGATAAGTATCTGCAGTAAGCCCAATACGATTCATATTGGCATGAAAATTATGGTGTTTTTATAATTTTAATTTATGTCAGAGTTATAATAGTATTTATATTTATAAATTTTTAAGATTTCAATAACAAAACGACGTCGTTTTGGAAGTAAATACAAATAATTTATCTGCAGTAACTGCAGAAACATTTTTCTCTCATTATAATGATACAAAATTGTGTGTTTTAAAATAATTTTTTCACAAAGGCTTATGCCAATGTATTTTCAAGAGATTTTTATTCTACAATAGCTTAATATATCATTCAATAGGTACAATTATATCACTTAACAATACGAGTTAACCTATAGACAAATTTACGGTTACGAATTAGGTAATGATTGGTTTTCAAGGGTTTACATTGATATTCGAGGACGGGTTTTGTAGGTTTTGTAATTTAATAGAAATTAATGATTATTTAAAAGGTTTGCTTTTTCTGAGTTACTGTATATAAGTTATCTGCAGTAAATTCAATACGACGTTATTTTAAGGTGAAAATCTTAATATTTTTGTAATTTTAATTTATTTCAGGGCTAATATGATCTTTATAATTATAAATTCTTAATCTTTCAATTTTAAAACAACGTCGTTCTGAGAGTAAATGCAGATAAATTATCTGCAGTAAATATTTTTATGTTATTTAAATATTATAATTGTCAAATGCAAGTGTATTATATGAAGTATCCAAAATAAAAAATAAAAAATTGAGTAAAGAACCAAATTGGTCCCTCACAAAAAATGCGTTGCCCAAATTAGTCTCTAACAAAAACAAACTCGTTAGATAGTCCCAACAATGTGAAACAGGACCCACATTAGTCCTTTTGTCAATCCAAAACTCACGGTGTGAATGACGGTGATGATGTGTCACGTTAAGTGACATGCTGAAAGCCACGTGGGTTGAGGAACAGCGTGTTTGGAGAGTCTCATTCACTTGGATAGACCAGTTCTTTTTCATCCAAGGAACGTCATCGTTTGTTTGTCAGGGTTCAATCTTAAACCAGAAAGCATGGCATTGAATCGAAGATTGAACGCATGAATTTGGGGAAAATTGATTGACGGTTTAGTGAAGGTGGTGTATACTGTACGATTTATGGTTGTTCTTAGTTTTTATGCCATGAATATATCTTCTGGAAGGGGGAGCTCGAGTAGTTCATTTGGGTCCAGAAGTGGAAGAAGGAGAGCTGCTCCATTGTGTAAATGTGGGAGACACAGTGTTGTTTACACCTCCAGGACACCTAGAAACCCTAATAGATCATCTTTTGGGTGCCCCAACTTCAAGGCGAGGTTGATTTTTTCATGCGTTCTTTTTCTAATGTCAATGTTATTAATTGTATTGTTGAATTTGGTTTAGGAAAAGAAGCCACACTGTAACTTTTTCACATGGGTGGATGACGCTACATCTGACACCATGGAGCTGGAAGATTAGACAATTAACAAGCTGTAGTTGAATGTAGCTGAAATGAAATTCAAGTTGAACTTTTTGGACAAAAAGCTCAATGATGAACTGCAGCTGGAGGTGAACGACCATAAAAAAAGAAGATTAATGAGCACTGCATAAAGATTGAAGAGTTAACAATGAAGATGCAGGCAGACTTTAGGTTGAGAAGGAAATGATGCATGTGTGTAGGAGTGCTAAGGTGTTTGCTGGATCCATTATCATTGCCTTTGTGATATGTATATATCTTTGTAGTAGGGTGGAGTGAAAGCTAATTACTTTTATTAAAATAAGAACGAGTTGCTAAAGATAGCGTATAAAAAAATTAAAGAATAATATCAATAATAATTTTAAATCACAAAATAATTCCAAACATATAATCATCAAAATTTCAAAGAAATAAATCATATTTAATGGACAAGAAAAATAACCCTTCACTACCCACCTCTCTCGATTTATTTATTTATATTATGTCCTATTATTTTATTTCTTTTTTTTTTGTATTTATTTAACTCAGGGATATTTGATCCCTCTAGTCAGTATCAAAAGCAAACCCTAGCCGCAACCAAGGGCTTTGATACCATTTTGTAACACCCCAAATTCTAACAATTTATAATAGCATAAATAAATTCAATAATTTTTATAAATAACAGCGGAAGTTCAAAATAATCAAATTTGGGAAGTGTTACCGCCGCGCTTGTACTGTTGTCAAGCGCAAGGCTAACTTTATTACATTAAAACAAAACTAAAACTAAAGTTTGTTAGGAATGTGGCTTCCATACTCAAGAGGGGGGGTGAATTGAGTATTACAAGATTTTCGCAAAATCCCCCTTCTAGTTTTTAAATAATCATTTCAAGCACACTTTGACATATGAAAAGCTAATCAATGCATTCAAACAATCCATAACATATAATGTATCACAATTGTAGAACTTATAATAGCACATACAAAATATTAAAGAAGCAATTAAAGTGCTACAAATAAAGAGTTTAGAGTTTAGAGAATTGCAAACACTATATATCCTGGTTCGGTCACCACCACTTGTGACCTACGTCCAGACTGAAGCCGCTCGATCAACTCTTTCACTAATGGTCAAGCTTCACGGGTGCTTGACAAACCTTTACAATCTTCCAAGACTTCGGGTTCTTGGATACCTTTCAAGACTTCGGGCTCTTGATGCCTTACAATTTTTCACTCCAAATTTACTTAGGAATTTGGTGACCTTTCAAACAATGGGTCTCACAACCCTTTCAACTCAAGAATACAAGAAGAGAAATATTTGGAAATGAATATACACTCTCAAAGTGTGGATATACAACTTGAAGCACTATGGGTATATGGATTTTCAAGATATGAGCTCAAATATATTTGATCTTTGAAATATATGAAAGAATATGCAAGTGATAGTGTAGAAGCTCTCAAAGTATGCTTAATGTGTGTAGAAATAATGCTCTTAAGTTTTTGAGTCATTGGGAATGCATATATAGTGTTTCTAAAAACTAGCCGTTGGAAAACTAGCCGTTAGAAAACTAGCCGTTTATAGCCGTTGGAAAACTAGCCGTTGGAAAACTAGCCGTTGGAAAACTAGCCGTTGAAAACTAGCCGTTATAGCCGTTGGGATCTAATTTGAAAAACTAGCCGTTTTATAGCCGTTGAGATCTCATTTGAAAAATTAGCCGTTTTATAGCCGTTGAGATCTGTCGTAGTGGTAATTGATTCACAACTTGACAGCAAGAACATTGTTTCGTATTTTGGCTATAATTTGAGTTATACTTGTCGGATTAATGTGATCTTGGTCTCGTTAGAAAGATAAAAGAGAGATCTACAACTTTTATGAAGAACACAAAATCCAAATCCATCATCTTGGATACGAAAATTTGCATGGAAGGCAGCAGCGAATTTAAGCAATAAATTCTAAGTTCAAATGTGTTCTAACTTGCTTCCAACCACTTTTTGTGAAAGATCTTGACTTGATAAATATGTTTTGAATTTATAAAATATGTCAACGATCTTTTCCATGGATTTGAAAAACATGTTTGAAAAACATCTTGATTATGCAATTTGAAAAACATGTTTACTTTGAGAAAAACTTTGAGCTCATGCAATGCAATCTACCATATACCCTCACATATATTCTAAGTCCTAAAGATATATTCCAAATATGATTTTAGACTTAGCTTTATGTCTTGTGTCTTGGATCTTTTCTTGAACTTGATGCTTTGACTTGTTGGATATGACAATGCTTGACACTTTGTTGGTTTTGATCATTTTTCACCATGGTTATGATATTGTGCTTCTCTTAGATGTTGTCCATGGTTAGTTGTCTTTGATCTTGGTGTTGCTCTTGATCCAATGATCTTGCCACTTTGATATGACATCACTCTTCTTGTGTGGCTACATCATACATCTTCAATATTCACATATGGTTGATGCTTTTCGCTATTGATCAATGCACTTCTCTTTTTGTTGTTGCCACTTTGTTATCATCAAAACGTACCTTGTATCTACAATCTCCCCCTTTTTGATGATGACAAACTTAAAATTGAGAAACGGTTAGTATAATAAATATTCTCAAATAATGTATATCATACTCCCCCTCAATTTAATAATGGTTCTAAAATATTATAATTATGCAAGTTAAGCATTACAAACCAATATATATGTATATGGTGGAAGAATATAATTTTCTTAATTTTCATATTTTTCTCCCCCTTTGGCAACATCAAAAAGCATAAACCAAGATAAGCACTCAAACTTGTGAGCGATAAAATTCCATTTCTCAAAGCTCCCCCTTAATCCATGAATGGTTTCAAAGACAAAAGTGTGAGAATTCTAGGTTCAAGAAACATCATTTTTACCTTTTTAGTGTATTCTCCCTCTTTCATCTTTGTTTTTACAATTTCTCCACATGTTAGGTAGAATTGTATTATATTTTCTCAATTGGCACTTATTCTCCCCCTTAGGCAACATCAAAAGTAATTAAATAGGCAAGTCATATAATAGAGCTTCCAAATGATTCAAGTAAGTGCAAATATACTTTAGTAGTTGATTTAAATTATCAAGTGCTCAATATATCATAAATCCAACACAAATGATCCATACAAGTCAAGATACCCGATATGGGCATATAATCCGAGTATATAACCAAATTGCCAAAATATCTAGGAAATAAAATCAATAAAGCAAGAGATATCAAGACAAATGATTGCTCTGGTTTTTGATAGCGTACAAGTATATGTGCAAATTGTGGGCATATGACTAGCATGACTTTGGTAGTAGCATGCATAAGATTTGTAGACATGTATTAAGGAAGTGGCTATAATAGCATAAATCATTCGACATATCTACACAAATTCTTATAGCAATATCATGTCACATGCAAGCAAATAGAGAGATTAGGAGACTTAGCTAACTAATGGAGTATTTTGCAAATTAAACCTTTTTGAAGTATCTCCAATATTATTATTCTTCATTCCTTTGTAAGCTCTTGGAGTTAGTCTCCATTCTCCATCACAAACATCCTTTCTAGGCACAATAGAGTTAGTCTTTTTAAAAGCAAAAATATTGACTCTTCCATTGTCATAATTATTTTATAAGTCAAGTGATGGATATAACATATAAATGCTTGGCTCTCCCTCAAATCATGCATTTTAGTAAAATATAAGTCATATGATTACACATGCATGTATTAAGAGAAATGTATCCATTGTTATGCATGATATGAAAGGCACTTGAATCAAATAATTAATAATGACAAGTTATAAGAATTTTCTTAAACAAAAAAATTGAACTTTTCCTTTTTGAAACACAAAATAGATTAAATGAAGTATGTTTGCCAAAACCATATAAGCACATTATCATAAATAAGAGCTTGGCAAAATGTACTTTCTCTTAATCCATTAAGCATAGACATTCTTAAACTTAATTCTCATTTCAAAAAGCATAAGAAAGATAAAGACTTTTTTCATTTATGAAAGCATATCCCTTGAGTGTAATCAAAAGAATATTGAAACATCTCTCCTCTTTTTCTCATTAGTTTAAAAGCCTTGAAATAATATAGAAATTTTGAAGACTAAGACTCATCTTTTGGATTTTCAAATGTTCACATTTGTAAATCATTTCAAAATATTGATGTTTGGAACTTCCTTAAATTTTCTCTCAATATTTGATAGCACTTTTCAAAGCAAGTAGAGAGACTATTACATTTATATCATGTATCCAAACATTTTTCCAATTTTCAAGATTACAAAAAGGTGAAAGATACTTTCAACATCTTGAAATAGTTCTCAAGGGTATAAGGTTTTCAAAAATTTCTCTCAAATGACATAAGAGATTTTTCTTCAAAATCAAGTCAAAAGCTCATCTTGAAAAAGATTTTCATAAGAATTGTACCACTTAGAAGCAAGATGATTATTGATTAAAGTTCCAACTTAATGAAATATGCTATTGGAATAAAAATACGTATATATTCAAGAAAGGTTTACTCTATATGCAATGACAAAATTCAAGATATAAGATCTAATTATACATTTTTGTCATACTAACCATATTTCTCATGTAAGGAAAGAACAAGTATCATATCATCAATACTATAGAATTCCATAAGAGTTAGGGATAGTGATACTTATCGAGATCAAATTTGATGTGATGTTCCTTATTCATGGTGATCCTAGGCACTTGAGCTTTCTTCCTTTAAGTTTTCCATTTGTGAGCAAGTGAAGAAAGTCTCTTTTGGTGCTCTTTATTCATCTCTTTCTTTGTCCACATATGCTTGACACTTCAATATTTGGTTGCCATATTTGATTACCAATTGTAGAGTTAACTCTTAAAACTTTTCAAATCAAAGGTTAGCAACAAATATCATTTAAGCACATCTCCAAGCATAAATTAGATTGATGTGCAACATAAGCCGTTTATTATATTATCAAATATATATTCAAACATAAATGAAGCACATATGCTCTTGAATCTTAAAATATATATTTAAACATAGTCAAAGCATGATTCAAGATTAGCAAGAAATATATGACCATCATCAAAATATATTGGGACATTTTGAAGCAAGTAATGATCATATAAGTCATGTTATTATAGATGAGAAATTTTAAGCATAATCACATGCCAATCCAAAAGATACAATTTCTTTTCAAAAACCAATACTTGAAAGATCATGGAATTAGCATTTTACATATATTTTTCTTGTTTCAAGAGTATGGCATATGTCAAGTAATTAATACAAGAAGACATTTAAATTCCTAATCTTCAAGTAAACACGTGATACATTTAAGCACATAACAAAGTAGTGAAATCATTTTTGTGCATGTATAACTCCAAGTAAAAACAAGGATATACTTTAAAGCTCAAGCTCAAAAAAGACTATCATGCTATTGTAATAAATATATGT